>SKCR01026073.1:0-275124 GCA_019454045.1 Zanthoxylum bungeanum | reverse complement strand
CCGATTAAATGAACTTTCTTCGCTAAATAATTAAATCTAATTTAATTAAATAACAATGCCTCGTAAATATATTACGAACGTCGTTTACGAATTAATTCTAAATTAATTCGTTCGTTCGTATTAAAGTCCAAATTTAATTTCATAATGAAATCCAATTCATATTAATATATCTGATATATTAATTTTAGCCCATACGAATAAATTAAATAGAAAAATCAAATTTAACTATTAAATTTATTTTACCGATTAATTCCAAATTAATCGCGTTCTCTCTCTTCCGAACACATTTAATCCCAGATTAAATAAAGCTTCAATTAATCCCAGATTAATTTTCTCTCTCTTAATTAATCCCAGATTAATTCTAATCGAGTCAACTTTCATCGGTGAATCTTTGGGAAGCGACCCAAGAGATCTCTGGATATGTTGGCAGTAAATCTGATTATCGGACTATCCGATAAAGTGAGTACCTCGTACCACGTGCTTATCGATTTACAAGACATGGTTGGCTTCTAGCAAAGCACCGTGCCTACCCAATTCTCCAGAAATATTCTTACTGGAATAAATAATCTATGTCAGGCGTAGTATACGTAGTATTGCGTATAGCGATCCAGTATCAGATGTCACGTGCAAGGCCTGGGGCTGGAATAGTGTCTGCCCCATACGAAGCACATATCGGATATCAAGCAACTGGTCTCTTTGAATCGGATAACCATGACCTTGTCATATTATCCCGTTGGTTGCAACACAATAAAGAACTAGTTCTGAATCCCTGCGTGATCATCATCTCCATATGTCTGAAGTGATACTTCCGTCTTGACATCACATCCAATACACTACGATTCTCAATAAACCTAATAGAGGCGTACACAGAACCTGTTAAAGCCCTGGATGACCAAAACCAAAGTTTACTGATTATCGCAAGTACTAGCGATGCAAGTCTCAGGTTAAGACCAAATACACCTACCCTGAAGCGGACTCCCATAGACACATATACATACTACCAATGGGATTCTGCGGGGTCTATCCAGAGCGAAGCTATTTTCTGTACCATCGGTAAAACACAACCTCCTATCGCACTTGCATAAGTATCCAATACTTAAATAAATGAGAACTATGACGTTATGCCCTCATAACGCGCACAAGTACAATACTAGTCTATTCTGCATTATCGATGTCCAATCTCGATAATACTACGACTAGGGATATTTAATGATTAAACCTTTATGGATTGATACCGTCTCATATCATCTCAATCCGGAACTAATCATAAGGACTTTTACCATTTATATATCAAAGTAAATAAATTACAAAACGGTAAAAGGCAATTTCATTACAACATAGTTAATTTTGTACAAAAACACAATGTCTTTTACAAATAGTGACGTTATGGGTCATAATTGTCTAACAATCTCCCACTTGGCCTATAGCCAGTCACTCAAGCATCTAATACCTGAACTATGTATATGTCTCTCAAACTTTTGCTGTGAAATACCTTTCGTCAGCGGATCTGCAATGTTGTCATCTGATGCGACCTTCTCGATCTTCACATCGCCACGATGTATGATCTCACGAATCAGATGGAAACGTCGAAGAACATGCTTGGATCATTGATGACACAACGGTTCCTTAGCCTGCTCTATAGCCCCGTTATTATCACAATACAATGGAATGGGCTCAGCTGCTAATGGGACTACTCCTAATCCAATTAGGAATTTACGGATCCAAACTGCCTCTTTTGCTACTTCAGCTGCAGCAATATACTCCGCTTCTGTTGTTGAATCGGCAACAATCTCTAGCTTGGATGATTTCCAGCTTACTGCTCCGTTGTTCAAACAAAATATGTACCCGAATTGCGACTTAGAGTCGTCTTTATCGGTTTGGAAACTTCCATCGGTATACCCAGTTACCTCAAGTTCTCCATCTCCATAAACTAAGAAAGCATCATTAGTTCGTCTAAGATACTTAAGGATGTTCTTAACCGCCATCCAGTGACCATCACCTGGATCGGCCTGATAGCGACTACACATGCTCAAAGCATACGAGACATCAGGTCATGTACATATCATAGCATACATGATTGATCCGACTGCCGAGGCGAACGGTATCCGACTCATGTTGTTTCTCTCATCTTGAGTTTTAGGACACATGTCCTTAGATCGAGTGATGCCATATGACACTGGTAACAGTCCCCTCTTGGACTGACCCATGTTGAATTTTTTCAACACTTTGTCAATGTACGTGCTCTGGGAGAGTCCAAGCAGCTTTCTAGATCTATCTCGGTAGATCTTTATTCCTAGAATATAGGCTACTTCTCCCAGATCTTTCATGGAGAATTTTAATGAAAGCCAAGCTTTCACCGATGTTAACATGGGAATGTCATTGCCCATAAGCAATACATCGTCAACATAAAGGACAATAAAAGTCAGTGATCTCCCACTAACCTTCTTATATACACAAGGATCATCTTCGTTTTGAATGAAATCATATTCTTTTATGATCTCATCAAAATGTTGGTTCAATGACCGCGATGCTTGCTTCAGTCCATAAATGGACCGATTTAACTTACAAACATTGTTTGCAAGTCTAGGCACGATAAAACCGTCAGGTTGTTGCATATAAACATCCTCCAAAAGGTTTCTGTTAAGGAAAGTGATTTTAACGTCCATCTGCCATATCTCGTAATCGAAATATGCAGCAATAGCAAGCATTATCCGAATGGATTTAATCATGGCAACGGGTGAGAAAGTTTCGTCATAATCGACACCATGTCGTTGACGATACCCTTTCGCTACAAGCCTAGCTTTGTACGTTTGTACGTTGCCATCCATGTCGGTCTTCTTCTTGAAGACCCATTTATATCCTATAGGCTTTACGCCTTCTGGTGCATCAACCAATGTCCAAACCTGATTGGTGTACATGGAATCCATTTCGGACTTCATGGCCTCTTGCCATAAAGCGGAATCGATATCTTGTATCGCTTCCTCATACGTAGCCGGTTCGTTATCCTCAATGAGATTAATATCTACATGAGGTGAGATCAGAACCCATACCTCTCAGGTTGTTTCCTGACTCTCTCCGACCTACGCGGTTCCTTGTGTAATAGAAGATTGTGGTACAGTCTCATCCCGGATGGACTGTTCTTGTTCTGTTGAGGATTCTATGCCAGGAACAGTATCACTCCGATTTTCATCGAGTTCTACCTTCCTCTCACTAACCACTACATTTAGGAATTCCTTCTCAAGGAAAACCGCATGTAGAGAAACAAATATTTTGTTCTCTCGTGGGTGATAGAAGTAATATCCTTTGGTTTCCCTAGGATATCCTACGAATAGGCATCTATCCGATTTGGGCTCAAGTTTGGTACCTTCCAAACATTTGACGTATGCCCAGCATCCCCAAATCTTCAAGAATGAGAAACCTGGTTTCTTTCCTGTCCATATCTCATACGGAGTCTGTTGTACAGACTTTGACGGATCCTTATTCAAAATAAGAATTGCACTGTTTAATGCATATCCCCAGAAGGAAATAGGTAGCTCAGTGCGACTCATCATAGACCTTACCATGTCCAACAAAGTTCGGTTTCTTCGTTCGGATACAATGTTTAATTGCGGTGTTTCAAGAGAGTCCACTGTGAAAGAATACCATATTCTTTCAAGTAATCTAGAAACTCATTGCTCAAGTATTCGCCACCACGATCCGACCGTAATGTCTGTATACTCTTGCCTGTCTGTTTTTCAACTTCGTGTCGAAACTCTTTGAATTTCTCAAAATTTTCCGACTTGTGTCTCATAAGATACACATAACTGTAACGTGATGCATCATCCGTAAAGGTTACGAAGTATTCATATCCACCTCTAGCCTGGCTAGACATGGGCCCACATACGTCACTATGAACCAAGGCTAACAGTTCGGTGGCGCGTTCACCCTTACCGCTAAAAGGTGATTTAGGCATTTTGCCTAATAAGCAAGATTCGCAGACGTCATATGAATTTGGATCAAATCCGTCCAAGTACCCACTTTTTGAAAGTGTGGATATGCGAGTCTTGTTTATGTGTCCCAGACGATAATGCCACATATAAGTTTCATCTTTGTTACTCGTTTTGAGCCTTTTGTTTGTTACATTATATGTTTGAGATTGATTTATATTCAAAATATAAAGACCGCTATTAGCATCAACATAACATATCTCAAAATCATCTTTATAAACAAAACACCCAGTGTTTCGGAATACAAAAGTGTACCCACATTGGGTCAAACAAGATACAGAGATAATATTCCTAGTCAAACTAGGTACATAAAACAATCTGAAAGTTTAAGTACATGCCCCGAAGGCAGTTCTAAAACAAAAGTGCCAACGGCCAAAATGGCGACTGGTGCCCCATTTTCGACGCGTAGATCAATCTCCCCTGAGGTCAGTCTCCTGCTAATCTGCAGATCCTGCACATCAGTACATATGTGAGTACCACAACCAGAATCAAAAATCCAATTTTTAAAACTAGAAGTAGTCAGGTTTATTTCAATAACAAACATACCTGAAGCCGGTGCCTTGCCAGCTGTAATCTCCTTCTGAAGCGCCTTATATTCGCGGCAGTCACGCTTCCAGTGACCCTGCTTGCCGCACTGGAGGCAAACATCCTGAGATTTGTCCTTAGGCTTCCCAGAAGCCTTTGACGATTTGGTATTGCCCTCTCTTTTATGCTTCTTCTTCTTCACACCTCCAGTCGCCTTGAGCCCAGCCCTCGGTGTCTGAGATGTCGAAGAAAAGTGCGCCTCACGCTTGTTGCCCTTAGACAGCTCTTTCTCAGCTTCCTTGAGAATTGACAATAAGTCTCCGAGAGTATCATCAGTGTTCATCAAATTATAGTTTATGATGAACTGTCTCTAAGTTTCGGGGAGAGATTGCAAGACCATATCTATGGTAATCTCAGCCTCAAAGACTATCCCCATCTCAGCCAGCTCATCTATGTCAGCAATCATCTGTGCCACATGGGACTCAACAGACATGCCTTCTGACATACGTGAACGGAAGAGCTTCTTTACTAACCATATCTCTGCTATCTCTGCGACCTTCGGTTAGATCGGTGAAGGTCGTGCAACCTCGCCAACATGTTATAGGGATCCAAGTCCCTGTTCTGTCGACGAAAATGCTGAGTCATGGAAGCAACATAATAGACTGAGCAGTATCGCAATCATCATCGCTGTGAGTCTTCCAAAGCTCCAGCTCAAGTAACTAATCAGGTTTGGGCTTAGGCCCAAGAGGTCTCTATATAGTATATAGCAGCCTCTCGGCTCTAAGGACTATCCTTAGATTCATTTCCCAATCGGCAAAGTTCGTTCCCTTGAAGAAATTTCGCCCATGATAATGTCTCGGACATTTCCCTTTCCTGTCATCTTGACTACGATAGTCCAACTATCTAGTCAACGATATTTGGGTACAGTCTAACTGTTACAAGAAATAACATTGTATTAGTCCAACTAATAAAATAATTTTGACTAAATAATTTGAAAGCGCGTAAAGCTAAGTATCTGAATGAAATTGCAAATTCAATACTAGCCTCCCACTATTTTTCGGCGAGTCTCTAACCCTCTGTCAAGTACTCGGGAAACCCAGTTCCTAGTGGGCTAGGATCCCATTAAATAACACACAACCTTGACTTTGGCCAACAGTTGTATGATATTTAACTAGGTAGATCTCTAAGATCAATTGGATCTCATCCAATTCCTAGATCTGGTAAGTGGACCTCCAAGTCCAAAACATATATGCCAATATATATGCCAATATATCCAATATATTTTCCTAACATTTTTCCTCTGAATCAACTAAGCATTGGCTTTGGCACAACAAGCTTAATGATTCCAGTTAAGCGAGACCCATTGACATGGAAAGCTTCGTAATCAATGTCGATGGACAAGAAGTGATCTTGACTTTGGCCAACAAATCACGACTTGGACAAGACACTGATATGGAACAAAACTCTCATGATTCAAACACATCCGCAATTGACAAAGGTCTTGACTTTGGCCAACAAACCAATGCCAACTTTGGATCTTGAGTAAGAATCACTCAACGGAAGGAAAAACGCTTAATATGTTTTGAGGGTTTTTCCCGTAAATTGGCAACCAATTTATTATCTTTGTTAAGGTCTCATCATACACCCTTAAGCATGCTTCTAAAACATCATAAGGCGCAAAAGTAAAATTAATAATGATATGCGGATGGATATGTCACAAATTGTTCCTAGAACAAATCACTCTCTTTCCTCTCCCCGGCTAGAACTATTCTAACTTCTACCCAATAACATAAATAAAAAAGAAACCTCATTTACATTGTGGGGAATTGGTGAGAAGAGAAATACAAAGAATAAGGAGATAAAAGGCTAGACACGCAGGTCCAATTTAATAAATTCTAAATTTATTACAATTTCCCAAATTGCCCTCGCCCTTCTAATATCCATCCGATATACATTATTCATACAACACATTCATGTATTCATACAAATCATGTTATTCAATCAATCTAATCCAATTAATTAATCTTTGAATTAATGATCATCCAATGTCCAAACAAGATTTGATTTGCGCGAGTCAAACTCGTTTAAGAATAATACTCAAAGTAAGTATTCTTGAATTATATTGAACTACAACTTTAAATCCAATTTATTTGTATTCATACTAATTCCAATTTAATTCCAAATTAAATATTTACACTTATTTATTTGCCTTAAAGACTTGGATTCCAAATCCAATCTTAATGGGTCTCA
The DNA here is from genome assembly GCA_019454045.1 of Zanthoxylum bungeanum. Lineage (NCBI taxonomy): Eukaryota > Viridiplantae > Streptophyta > Magnoliopsida > Sapindales > Rutaceae > Zanthoxylum > Zanthoxylum bungeanum. The sequence continues at coordinate 268,363 of SKCR01026073.1, read as the reverse complement.
AAGGCCCAATAACATCCAATGTCATTTTAATTAAAGTCCAATGGGCTTGTAATTGATTCTTAAGGCATGGGCTTTGGCCATAATTGATCAAACCCAAAATGCCAAGGCCCAATAGGAATCACCATATTGCCAACAAATCAATTTAGGCCCATTAGGCCCAATTATATTCTTTAAAAGGCCAAGTGATGTATTTGGACTTTATGGAATTGGTTTTGGGCCCAATTGGATCCAATCCAATAGTCCAAAACCAAACTTGGTCAAACCAAGCCCATTAAGCCCAAATACACACTTTTAGCCCAATCCATAATTAAAGGCTTATTAACATAATTATAATATTCCAAATATCACAATTATTTTAATTAAAGTGTATTAGCCATGATTAATTAATTAAACTCAATATTTCCAAAATACCAATTAACTTAATTAATCATGCTTAATCCATCAATTCATGCTCAACATGCTCTTTGATTTTAACATAAACATTATTGACTTTGATTCCAATCCAATCAAACCAACAATCAACATTTAAACATGCATTTAACACATCCATGAGGTAAATTCAAAAAACAAAGTGCAGTCCACTGGCAGTAGCTCACGGCCTCACTAAGGGAAATGTGATTTTTTGATTCATTTGATTTGTCTCAAATCTAATCATGCATAACTCTAAGTTATCATATTCTAAGCATGCTCAAAGCATCAATTTGAAGAAATCATATTCAAAACATAAAAGCCCCAAATTTTAGTCTCATGAACCCTAAAATTTTCATGCTTAAAATTGGCTCTGATACCATTGTTAGTGTTCCTAGAACATGCCAAGGATCTAATAAGCAAGAAAAGGTGTTCATAAATTCATTATAAGTTGCGGAATTACTTACATTGAATGGATTTGAGCTTTTAAAATTTTTGAGAAGAAGATCTCCAAGATGTTTCCTTTGTTGATTCCAAGCTTTGAGTGTTTCCCTATCTCCTTTGTTGATTCCTTGAAGTGCTAGCTAACTTAATTTTGCCACAAAATCAAAGAGATGAGGTGGAGAAGCTCACGCCCATGGCCATGTGTGCTAGGGTTTTTGTTTTGAGATGTGTTACCAAAATGAGAGAGAGAGAGATGCCTTTTGGTAAAAAACCAATTTACCATTTTCACCTAAACAAGGTGTTTGGGTAAATGGTTTCACCAAAACCATTCCAAGGTGGTTGGAAAGTAAATGGTTTGGAATAAATGCCAACTACCCTCCCAACTACCACATGTGAAGTGGGCCCCACATTTGAATTCAAAATTCAAATGTCTCTACGAACATTTACCACGGCTCGGATCCGTTTAATCCGATTAAACGAACTTTGTCGCTAAATAATTAAATCTAATTTAATTAAATAACGATGCCTCGTAAATATATTACGAAATTCATTTACGAATTAATTCTAAATTAATTTGTTCGTTCGTATTAAAGTCCGACTTTAATTTCGTAATGAAATCCAATTCATATTAATATATATGATATTTAATTTTAGCCCATACGAATAAATTAAATAGAAAATCAAATTTAACTATTAAATTTATTTTACCGATTAATTCCAAATTAATCGCGTTCTCTCTCTTCCGAACACATTTAATCCCAGATTAATAAAAGCTTCAATTAATCCCAGATTAATTTTCTCTCTCTTAATTATTCCCAGATTAATTCTAATCGAGTCAACTGTCATCGGTGAATCTTTGGGAAGCGACCCAAGAGATCTCTGGATATGTTTGCAGTAAATCCAATTATCGGACTATCCGATAAAGTGAGTACCTCGTACCACGTGCTTACCGATTTACAAGACATGGTTGGCTTCTAGCAAAGCACCGTGCCTACCCAATTCTCCAGAAATATTCTTACTGAAATATATAATCTATGTCAGGCGTAGTATACGTAGTATTGCGTATAGCGATCCAGTATCAGATGTCACGTGCAAGGCCTAGGGCTGGAATAGTGTCTGCCTCGTACAAAGCACATATCGGATATCAAGTAACTAGTCTCTTTGAATCGGATAACCATGACCTTGTCATATTATCCCGATGGTTGCAACACAATAGAGAACTAGTTCTGAATCCCTGCGTGATCATCATCTCCATATGTCTGAAGTGATACTTCCGTCTTGACATCACATCCAATACACAACGATTCTCAATAAACCTAATAGAGGCGTACACATAACCTGTTAAAGCCTTGGATGACCAAAACCAAAGTTTACTGATTGTCGCAAGTACTAGCGATGCAAGTCTCAGGTTAAGACCAAATACACCTACCCTGAAGCGGACTCCCATAGACACATATATATACTACCAATGGGATTTCGCGGGGTCTATCCAGAACGAAGTTGTTTTCCCTACCATCGGTAAAACACAACCTCCTATCGCACTTGCATAAGTATCCAATACTTAAATAAATGAGAATTATGTCGTTATGCCCTCATAACGTGCACAAGTGCAATACTAGTCTATTCCGCATTATCGATGTCTAATCTCAATAATACTACGACTAGGGATATTCAGTGATTAAACCTTTATGGATTGATACTGTCTCATATCATCTCAATCAGGAACTAATCATAAGGACTTTTACCATTTATATATCAAAGTAAATAAATTACAAAACGGTAAAAGGCAATTTCATTATAACATAGTTAATTTTTTACAAAAACACAATGTCTTTTACAAACAGTGACGCTATGGGTCATAATTGTCTAACACTCAGAAGCTATACAACATATTGATATCGCATCTGAGTCATATTGATGTATACCATGACCTTGTCATATTATCCCGATTGTTGCAACACAATAGAGAACTAGTTCTGAATCCCTGCGTGATCATCATCTCCATATGTCTGAAGTGATATTTCTGTCTTGACATCACATCCAATACACTACGAATCTCAATAAACCCAATAGAGGCATACACAGAACCTGTTAAAGCCCTGGATGACCAAAACCAAAGTTTACTGATTATCGCAAGTACTAGCGATGCAAGTCTCAGGTTAAGACCAAATACACCTACCCTGAAGCGGACTCCCATAGACACAATACATACTACCAATGGGATTCTGCGGGGTCTATCCAGAGCGAAGCTATTTTCCGTACCATCGGTAAAACACAACCTCCTATCGCACTTGCATAAGTATCCAATACTTAAATAAATGAGAACTATGACGTTATGCCCTCATAACGCGCACAAGTACAATACTAGTATATTCTGCATTATCGATGTCCAATCTCGGTAATACTACGACTAGGGATATTTAATGATTAAATCTTTATGAATTGATACTGTCTCATATCATCTCAATCCGGAACTAATCATAAGGACTTTTACCATTTATATATCAAAGTAAATAAATTACAAAATGGTAAAAGGCAATTTCTTTACAACATAGTTAATTTTGTACAATAACATAATGTATTTTACAAACAGTGATGCCATGGGTCGTAATTGTCTAATACTCAGTAGCTATACAAAAATATTAATATCGCATCTGAGTCATATTGATGTATAACTTAGGTTATACAATATATGAATGATGCTGGTTAAGGGAAAAAATTGGGTTTGTTGGACAGACTCAATTTGTTATAGCATGCTTACTTTTTGTTGCCTACCTCTTGAGTGCTAAGTGAGCTCTTGAGGGCCATGAGTATGTGATACACATTGAGATGAGTATATGATACCGTGGATTGGCACTAGAGCAAGTGGGAGAAATTGTTGGGGTTGGTGCTCAGAGTGCCAATCCGGATCGTATTTATGTCTGATTCATGAATATGATCAATGCCTTTTTCCATAATATTACTTACTTAATGGTAGCACCTCTTTTCTTTTATATACGTATTCGATCTAATTACGAATAGATATCTAAATATGATTAGATTGAAACTAAATCTGATTTAGTGATACGTTTATATTGGACAAAGACCCTAGGATTTACAATGTAGTATGCAGTTACAACATAGTTTGTAATTGACATTAGGAAGCATTACTATAAGTTGTATATCCTTAAATAAAGTTCTTGGTCAAGATTTACTAACATGGGTCGGTTAGAAAAATCTACTGAGACCAGTACATTTCGTATATCGTGACTTGGTCCGATAGTTTATCCCAATGAACCATGAGTCTCGGGAGACTCGTATAGACATATAGCTGTTTATTTGTTAAACACTGAACGACTCGCTGAAGATTTCCTAATATATGGCACACCAACATCAATAGGAATCTTCTCGAGTTGAGCGAGCATAGTGGTCCTTCGACTTGAGATACCACAGTGGAAATATGAGTTATCCTCCACACTTTGATTGCAGTCACATCACCGATCTATTTAGATCATACCTCCGCCTGTTCGTTGGGTGTGGACTGATGCTCATGATACCTATGCCCTGTCAGTCCTGTGTACAGGGCATAGGTATCCTATACGTGTTTGCAATCTAGTAAAACCATGTCTGTGGTATAACTTTGGAAGCAAGTTCTGAATGTTATTTAGAGATCGTAAATTTTAAATTCAACTATATTATACCATAAGGATTTGACGTTCTTATCTATATCCCAAGTATAATATGGATAGCCTGTGACGGAGGTATTATACGTATGCAATGACCTCGACTTGCATAGTTTAGCGAGATTATATGTGGTCGTCATAATTCATGAGTGGGTGAATTATGGACACGAAATTAGATTTCATGACGGATAAACCAAAACTTAGAGAGTCACACAATATGAAGTATACTCATTGAGCACTTAGGCAACGCGTTATGAATAATACAAATTATTCATTATACTTCACCGAATTAAATGAGTTAATTTGAATCGTTTACACGGTTAAACGAAAACACATGCTTTCGGGAATTTTGGTCAATTAATAATTAATGTGTATTTGTATTTGATACAAAATTTGATTTGATATCTATTAATTAATTGTCAAATGAGATTTTGACACATGCCATTAATATATGTATTTGTTATTTAATGTAAATAAAATACATATATAATAATAATTATATTAATTAATTATTTTGATATTTAAATATTAAATATTTGAATAATTAAATAATATCCATATTACATAAATGTTATGCAATATGTTTAATTATTATCGATACATGTGGCATGTTTTAATTAAACTTTAGGTGTGCAAATTTGATTTGCTAACATAAAGTTTGATTTAATTTAATTGGATTAAATTTAGAAAATGACCATAATACCCCCCAAAGTCGGCAATATGGATTTGAAAAGAGGAAAATTTTTCTTTTTTTCTTGCTTGCTTGCCATGGCCGAAAATCACCCCCCAAATACACCTCCAAATTTTCTTGATAGTTCAAGGAAGAAAGGTGAAGAAAATCAAGAACTAGCTTAAGGGAATTAAAAGATTAAAGGTAATCTTCAATATACCTAAGCTTAGAAATCATGTTTATTGTTTCTTGAACATCTAGTAATCTTCAATATACCTAAGCTTACAAAATCAGATCTGGAAAAACTAGGTTTATTGTGATGAAAATAATGTTATATGAATGTATTGGATGTTTTTTGGGTGTTGGAACAATTGCCGGAAACTATTACGGAGTTGAAATATGCGAAAACGGTGAAAAACGGCGTTACCGGGTGACTTTTGAGCCAACCGGGTGACATCTTCCCAAACAGTGAATTGGTCACTTTTCGGGCAGCCCATGAACTACCCTAGTACTATTGGGGCTGACCTGGGCAGCCCTCATGTCCATTGGGTGGTCGATTCGGTCAAAAACGAGTTTTATGCTATTTTGCGGAAAAATATTTTCGTAAAAGTTTCGCGATATTTCTTAACTATTTATATCGTTATTTGATATCGAATAAATATCTTTAAGTGAAATATGAATGAATTATTCATATTAGATATTGAATAATTTATTCGGTAATTTAAAAAAAATTAAAATTACGATTTCACCCGAACCGCGAGCTTCCGTTGAACCCGCGCCAAAACCCCAACACTAAGTGCATTTCCCTTCCTGTAGGACACAGATGTTGGACGACGTTGTTCCGAGCTCGCGGCCCGGTTGGGAGTACGGAGTAGCCCGCAAGGGAACTAAACCGGAGAAATAAAATGGACTCGCCACCCGGTGTGAACCGGGAAATGATTTAAGGCCGCACTCACCCCTCGCAAGGGAAGACCTCAAACCGTTGGGTTCGGAATGGTCCCTTACTTATGCCACTCGTAATGAAATGATTTGTGCAATAATTTAATCGAATCTAACAACATATATTTCCAAGGGTATTCTATTTCTAAGTTCAAATGCATAAAGGGAAAATTGAAATAACGACAAACACATAATTTCACAAACGCATTACATTGATGATCGTGGAAACGCAAATGGACAATGATTGTACAAGTAAGCATATTAAAGAGAGGCGATTAAACACATGGTGTAAAGAGATAATTAAAGAGGTAATTGAACATTAAAATAAACGTGCAATGATGCGATGCAAAAGATAGACAATGAGAATGAAAGAAAAGAGATGCGACGTATGCCCACATCTATATAGGACTTCAAGTGTCCGATTAAACGTATCTCATGTTCAATCGAGCGTACTTTGTCCGGCGCGGCAAAACATTGTGGCAAAGGTAGCCCCTCGACTTTCTATCCCTCAAAATAGAGGACCTTTAATCCAACTTGATTTGCCCATGCGCATTGCAAAATGATGCATGATTATGCAAGGAGATGACATACAGAAAGCAAATAACGGAATAATAAAAGGCGCGGCAAAGTATTGTCGTAAAGGTAGCCTTTTGGACTTTTCTTCTCTCAAATAGAGAACCTTTAGACCAACATAATAAGCCCATGCGCATTACATTGCAATGCATATAAGATAAAGACAACAATATAGGACTGCGTATGCTCGGTTAAACACATCTCACATTCAACCAAACATACTTCGTCCGGCGTGGCAAAACGTCGTGGCAAAGGTAGCCCTTAGGCCTTTTATCCCTCAACACGGAGGATCTTTAATCCAACTTGATTTGCCCATGCGCACTATATCATCAATACACAAAAACACAACGTACGTAAAGTAAATGGCGGAATAATAAAAGGCCGGTGAAGTATCGTGGTAAAGGTAGCCTTTTAGGATTTTCTTTCTCCAAATGGAGAACCTTTAGACCAACGTAATAAGCCCATGCGCATTACATCACAATGCATAAAAAAATAAAGACAACAATATAGGACCTTGTATGATCGGTTGAACATATCTCACATTCAACCAAACATACTTCGTCCGGCATGGCAAAACGTCGTGAAAAAGGTAGCCCTTAGGCTTTTTATCCCTCAAAATGGAGGACCTTTAATCCAACTTGATTTGCCCATGCGCACTATATCATCAACACATAGACACACAACGTACGTAAAGTAAATGGCGGAATAATAAAATGCAAATAATAAACGAACAAGATACAAAAGCAAAGTGAAACATGTGATGTTTGCTCAAGTGGTACGTGGAGTTGTTTCCCAAGTACAGACCGCACTACCATCCATTCAGATTCGGCTACGGAATTTACGTCTGGGTTTCCATCCTATATACCACAAGAGACGACACATTTTCTCATCCATTCAAAGGCCACAACATGCATCCACAAATGACTCTCATGCGAAGAAAATAAATAAAACAATTAAAAGATGAATGAAAATAAATAAGAAAAATGTCCTCAGGTCTAACCTTTTAAATCGTCTCTCGGAAGTACGGTACACGGTCGTCAGAAGGGTTGATGCTGTGCAACTCCTCCGGTTCACTAGTTCAACGTTTTCACTCGCTGTTTCGCTGTTTGGAGTGCTATTTTCGCTCCGTTTCACTGTTGTTTTGCTACTGTTTTCAGTCACTATTTTGCGGTAAAAGGCTAATGTTTTGGGGTGTATTTTGGGTGGTTTTATGGGCCAGTTTTTTTTTTTGTGCAGCTTTGGGTGAATTCTGGACTGTTTTGGGCAGTTTTTAGGTGCAGAACTGGGCAGTTTCGGTGGTTGTTCTGGGCGTGCAATGCAGGGTAGTTTGTGCGTGAACAAAGGCAGTGCAGGGACTATTTTTCGTGAAGGTGTGGGCGTGCAGTGCAAGGGCTGTTTGTGCGTGAACAAAGGCAATGCAGGGGGTGTCTGTGTGAACTGAAGGCACGTGAAGAGGCAGGTGGCTTACGTTTGAAGGGTGTGTGCTGTGAAATGAGGGGCCTGTGTGTAGGGTTACTGTGGCGTGAAGGACAAAGATATGTGGTGATTGTGCGTTGAGTGTGCTAGGCGTGAGGGCAAGGGGCTTAGTTTATGGGGCAGTTTTGGAGGGTTTATTTGCGTGAGTTGGTTGGCTGCTTGAAGGACTTGTTACGTGGCTGAGTTGGCTGCTTGAAGGGCTTGTTATGTGGCTGTGGTTTGAGGTTTTTGTGAGTGCTGTTGGTTGCTTGAAGGGCTTGTTACATGGCTGCGGTTGGCTTCTTGAAGGGCTTGTTACGTGGCTGCGGTTTGAGGTGTTTGTGAGTGTTGTTGGTTGCTGTGAGAAATGGCTTGTTGAAGGTCAGTTTGTGTGTGAAGCTTTGTGAGTGAGGGTTTGTTTCTTGCGTGAAGGGTTGTGTGTGGAAGGCAGTGAATTAGTTTGACGTGAATGGAGGCTTTCTGGTCAAGGGGTGCGTGAAGGGCTGCTTTTGGTTTGAGAGATAGTGGACGTGGCTGTGTGTAGGGGAGTTACGTTTAGGGTTTCTCTTTTGTGTTTTTCCGTGAGAATGAGCTAGGGATGAGAAGAAAATTTTTGTGTTGTGTATGTGCCGTGGGGATCTAGCTAGCTTTAGGGTTGCATTAGTGTTATGTTTTATAGTTACAAGCTAGGGTTAGGGTTGTGCATGAGATTTTAAAATAAGGAAACAAGATCAAGTAAATTATGGATGGATTTAATTAGTTTAAAAAGGGAAAGGATAATTGTATTTTGGTGGGGGAATATATTTAAATTGGTTGGTGATTTATTTAAATTAGGAAGAGATTTGCTTAAATTAGGAATTGGATTTTAATTGGATTTAATTTAATTTCAATTTAATTGGTTTTAATTTAGTTTAATTTAATTTGTGTTTTCAATAAGCTTTAATTATTTCTTGGATTGGGCTTGGGTGAGATGGGCTTGTTGTGTGTCTTGCGGGGGTTTGGGCTAAGAATGTGTTTTAAAACAGAAGTCCAACAAGCGAACCCGAAGCTAAACAAGCGAATAAAATCCAACAAAATATTGATTTTTGACTTTTCCCTTCCGACGTCTGTTTCCCGCGACTTCCGCGACTTAAAAGGTAGTTCCTCTAAATGAGACTCATCATAAGGACTTACATGCAAAAATGCAGTGCCTACAGTCGCCCCCACTTTGATGGGACTTGTGCAGTGTGTGATAATGACAATCCTATCAAAGTTGTGCAATGCATTTTTACTTACTTGGCTCGCCAGCTGCCACCTGACTTGCCTGCTGCTTCGAGCTGAGTTGATGATGCAGTGGACCTCGATCTTGGGATGCATCCCAATAACTACAACCGACAATGGGGGCCTCGACCCTGGGACACATCCCAATATCGCTGACAATGTAGGTCACGACTCTGGGACATATCCCCAAAACTGATGATGTAGGGGGCCAACAACCCTGGGACGCATCCCGATAACTGCAACCGACAACGGGGGCCTCGACCCTGGGACGCATCCCGATAACTGCAACCGACAACGGGGGCCTCGACCCTGGGACGCATCCCAATAACGATGACAATGTGGGTCACGACCCTGGGATGCATCCCCAAAACTGATGATGATGTGGGTCACGACCCTGGGACGCATCCCCAAAACTGATGATAATGTGGGTCACGACCCTGGGACGCATCCCCAAAACTGCTGATGATGTGGGTCACGACCCTGGGACGCATCTCCAAAACTGATACTGATGCTGATGTGAGCCTCACCCCCGGGACTCATCCCCAAAACTGATATTGATGTGGGCCTCGACCATGGGACTCATCCCCAAAAATGATACTGATACTGATGTGGGCCTCGCCCCCGTGACTCATCCTCAAAACTGATGCTGATGTGGGCCTCGACCCTAGGACTCATCCCCAAAACAGATACTAGTGATGTGATGGTTCATTCCAACATACCGTACTGCCTCTCACGAGATAATCCTGATAGCTAAACATATTTTCGTCCTCAACGGATGCTTCGCGTCGAAACCAGAGAACCTTCAAAGTACTTAATACACTTAGATCCGCTCGTCTGAATGAGTGATCTGAACTAGACTCCTAGTGTGTGTATGCCAAGGCTCTTTCGCAGCTTAATCGTTAAGTAAGCCAACTCGATGATTTTGTCTCAGAGAATCGGATTAGTGGGTCTAACCAACCTAGATGTCTTGATCACACTCTGTGATTACTTCCTCGTACTCAACATGATATGGTTTTCTTCTTTTTTTCTCTTGTCTCTTTCTCTTTTTTCGACACATCTACCATTTAAGGTAGCATTTCTCCTTATGGTGGTCCTAATACTCGCCCATGGGTAGCTTCACGCTTATCGGTTATAGGCGTTCTATTTTTTTCTTATCTTTTCAGAGACTTTTTCTTTGTTTCCAACCATATCATATATCATAGCATAAGTAAACCAGGATGGACATCTAGGAAAACGGTCATTCACTGATCCATCATCTCTTCAACTAGTCATCTTGCCGACTACTCAGGCTTCCACCACTAAGATCCCATGATCAAGTACTCGCGAGTCTAGCTGAGATCAACTATTCAGAATACCGGATGAGAGCACATCTCGCACTTATCGTTTCTAAGGTTTCTCCCTACAGCAAACAATGTCATCACCGGACATATGTTTAACCATCAAGGACTTATCTCTCTTCTCTCTTCTTTTTTTTCACTCACTCCACGGAATTCTTCCTTTCAACCGCTGATAATGTGGGCTTCGCCCCCCTGAGATCCATCCCTGAAACTTATACTGGTATGGGCCTCAACCCTGGGATTCCTTCCTGAGACTAATACCGATGTGGGCCTCAACCCGGTGATTCATTCCTGAAACTGATACTGATTCTGATTCATTCCTGAGACTGATGTGGGCATCAACCCCATGATTCATTCCTAAAACTGATGACATTGTACTGTTACTGCTTCTGATTGGCTTACCTTTGCCGCTTTCTCTTTTTCTTCTTGAAACCTGTGAATATAAAACAAAACAAACACAAAAAAGGAATGCAAAATACGTTACGTGTATGCATGTATGCATGAATGAGTTTCCTATCCTGTTGGGTTAGGTCTTCTGTCAATTCCCTTGGTGACTGCTCGGTCTTCTTTCCCTCAGGCAAAATACTGCTTCAATCTATCCACGTTAACCGGCTCGATGAACTCGTTCCCTTCTAAGTCTGACAATCTCACTGCCCCGTTTCACATTACCTTCTTGACTATCTAGGGTTCTTCCCAGTTAAGTCTGAACTTTCCTCTCGGGTCCGTTGTCGACGGCGTTGACTGTTTAAGTACCAGATCACCATTTCTGATTTTGGTAGGACGCACCTTCTTGTTGAATGCTCGGGCTAGCCTCTTCTGATATAACTGCATATGATGCGGAGACTTCATTCTATTCTCATCCAGTAATGCCAACTGTTCAAGTCTCTGCGAGGCCCATTCTTGTTCCAATAACTCTGCTTCTGCTAATATCTGCATGGACTATATCTCAACTTTCACCGGCAGTACTGCTTCCTTTGCCGTCTTCTTTTCTTAAACACTTCAGTTGAATGTCATTTTCTTGTCTTTTGTATAGTCCTCCCTTCAAACTCATATATTGAGAAGCTAACTCCTGAATGATTATCTTGTTCTTCTTGAAAAGTAGAGACTCAGGCAAGTAAATGAAATGAACATCTTTATTTTTATTAAGAAAAAGGTTCGAACAAGTAGACAAAATCAATGTCTTATGATTAATGGATGTGGCATCACAATTGAATGAGATTAGGAAAACAAACATCCCCATAATTTGTAACTTTGTCTTCTTCCGTCTTCTTTCTTTTTTCGGACATCAGATCCTCTAACTCTTGTAATTCTTTTTCTCATTTACTTTCCCCTTTCTACTCTATCTCATCTTTACTATTGTTGCCCCATATCCTCATGCGGGAGGCTTGGTGGTCGTGAGTTTGGAAGACAGAGGGTGGAGCGAACTCTCTTAAATACCCAAGTCTCTTAGGCTCTTATCACCTTAGTGACAGGAATAAACAACAAGTCCTCCAAATTAGTCTATCACAACGAGCTACGTGTAATGATTACTTAGGTGTCTTCACAGCTTTTCCTTATATAAAGGTAGTGAATGAAGGAAGACACCAAACCATCTCCTAGCCTTAACAATGCCTTTGATTAAACCCCTTCAACCCACTATAAACACGGTTAATTAAAGCACAAATCCAAATATTACAAGACATTATTTCGGGGCCGATTCTCTATCCCTAGTGGAGTCACCAGACTGTAGGACACAGATGTTGGACGACGCTGTTCGGGCTCGCGGCCCGGTTGGGAGTACGTAGTAGCCCGCAGGGGAACTAAACCATAGAAATAACATGGATTCGCCACCCGGTGTGAACCGGGAAATGATTTAAGGCCGCACTCACCCCTCGCAAGGGAAGACCTCAAACCATTGGGTTCGGAATGGTCCCTTACTTATGCCACTCGTAATGAAATTATTTGTGCAATAATTTAATCGAATCTAGCAACATATAATTCCAAGGGTATTCTATTTCTAAGTTCACATGCATAAAGGGCAAATTGAAATAACGACAAACACATAATTTCACAAACGCATTACAATGATGATCATGGAAATGCAAATAGACAATGATTGTACAAGCATGCATATTAAAGAGAGGCGATTAAACACATGGTGTAAAGAGATAATTAAAGAGGTAATTGAACATTAAAATAAACGTGCAATGATGTGATGCAAAAGATAGACAATGAGAATGAAAGAAAAGTGATGCGATGTATGCCCACATCTATATAGGACTTCAAATGTCCGATTAAACGTATCTCATGTTTAATCGAGCGTACTTTGTCCGGTGCGGCAAAACATCATGGCAAAGGTAGCCCATCGGCTTTCTATCCCTCAAAATAGAGGACCTTTAATCCAACTTGATTTGCCCATGCGCATTGCAATATGATGCATGATTATGCAAGGAGATGACATACAGAAAGCAAATAACGGAATAATAAAAGGCGCGGCAAAGTATTGTCGTAAAGGTAGCCTTTTGGACTTTTCTTCTCTCAAATAGAGAACCTTTAGACCAACATAATAAGCCCATGCGCATTACATTGCAATGCATATAAGATAAAGACAACAATATAGGACTGCGTATGCTCGGTTAAACACATCTCACATTCAACCAAACATACTTCGTCCGGCGCGGTAAAACGTCGTCGCAAAGGTAGCCCCTAGGCTTTTTATCCCTCAACACGGAGGACCTTTAATCCAACTTGATTTGCCCATGTGCACTATATCATCAATACACAAACACACAACGTACGTAAAGTAAATGGCCGAATAATAAAAAGCACGGTGAAGTATCGTGGTAAAGATAGCCTTTTTGGCTTTTCTTTCTCCAAATGGAGAACCTTTAGACCAACGTAATAAGCCCATGCGCATTACATTACAATGCATAAAAAAATAAAGACAACAATATAGGACCTTGTATGCTCGGTTGAACATATCTCACATTCAACCAAACATACTTCATCCGGCGTGGCAAAACGTCGTGAAAAAGGTAACCCTTATGCTTTTTATCCCTCAAAATGGAGGACCTTTAATCCAACTGGATTTGCCCATGCGCACTATATCATCAACACATAAACACACAACGTATGTAAAGTAAATGGCGGAATAATAAAATGCGAATAATAAACGAACAAGATACAAAAGTAAAGTAAAACATGTGTTGTTTGCTCAAGTGGTACGTGGAGTTGTTTCCCAAGTACAGACCGCACTACCATCCATTCAGATTCGGCTACGGAATTTACGTCTGGGTTTTCATCCTATATACCACAAGAGACGACACATTTTCCCATCCATTCAAAGGCCACAACATGCATCCATAAACGAATCTCATACGAAGAAAATAAATAAAACAATTAAAAGATGAATGAAAATAAAAAAGAAAAGTGCCCTCAGGTCTAACCTTTTAAATCGTCTCTCGGAAGTACGGTACACAGTCATCGGAAGGGTTGATGCTCCGCAACTCCTCAGGTTCACTAGTTCAACATTTTCCCTCGCTGTTTTGTTGTTTGGGCTGCTATTTTCGCTCTGTTTCGCTGTTGTTTTGCTGCTATTTTTAGTCACTATTTTGCAGTAAAAGGCTACTATTTTTGGGGTATATTTTGGGTGGTTTTACTAGGCATTTTTATTGTGCAGCTTTGGGGTGAATTCTGGACTGTTTTGGGCTGTTTTTAGGTGCAGAACTGGGCAGTTTCGGAGGTTGTTCTGGGCGTGCAATACAGGGTAGTTTGTGCGTGAACAAAGGCAGTGTAGGGACTGTTGGGGTTGGTGCTCAGAGCGTCAATTCCCGGTTGTATTTCTGTTATAATCTATCTTTCTATATGGTAAAGACGTAATGACCCTAGAATGATTAGTCATGATACAGTTGCAAATGCGTCGCAATGGACATTGAGAAGTATCATGACGTTGTCATTCTCAGACAGTTCCTGGTCAAGGTTTACACTACTTGGTCAGTATAGTAAACATGTTGAGACCGGTACATGTCGTATACTGGAATATATGATTCCAATGGTTTCTCAATGAACCATTAGTCTTGGAGACTAGTATAGACGTGTATGTGTTTATAGCGGATAAACACTGAACGACTCACCGAAGATTCTTAATGGATGGTACACCAGCGTCAATAAGAATCTTCTTGGGTTGATTAGCACTTGTGATTCTTAGACTTGAGATACCATTGTGGGCACATGAGACATCTTATACACTTAGACGGCAGTCACGTCACCGATCTATTTAAATCAGACCTCCGCATGTTCGTTGGGTGTAGATAGATCCTCAGGGTGTCCTATGTGTATCAAGAAAGGATCCGTCAGTTCTGTGTATCAGAGCATATGTAGTCCATATGATTAGAAATCAGATAAAACCATGGGCCCGTGGTAAAGTTTAGAAGCTAGTTCTAAACATTCTTTTAGAGATTGCTAATAGAATAGTCGACTGGATAATCCCGATAGAGATTTGACGTTTACATCTATATCTCTGGGATTTATCCGGATACCTGTGACGGAGGAATTATACATTTGACATGACCTCGACCTGTATGGTTCAGCGAGATTATCCGTGATCGTCATAATCTACGGGTGGATAGATTATGGACACGAAATTTGATTTCGTGACGGATATACCTGAATCTAGAGAGTCTCAATAATGAAACATACTCGTAGAGCACTAGAGCAACATTAATAAATAATATTGATTATTTATAAAGTCGTTTAAAGGTTAAACGCAAGATACGTGCTAAAGGGACTAGATAGTCATTTGCCTAATTATTGTGTATTTACATTTAATACTTGATTAATTTAAATACACATTAATTAATAGTCAAAATGAGTTATTTGACTTTTATCCTAAATGAATATATGTTTTTAATATTTAATGTAAATATTATACATATATTTAATATATTTGTATTAATTAATTAATTAATTATTTAATTGTTAAATGATTAAATTAATTAAAATATAAATATCTTATGTTAGGATATTTGAAGTAAATGACATTAGTTGCAATTTTTGACTTAAATAAATATCCTAAAGTGTTTTAGATATTTGTCAAGTTGATTAAATGACTTTGAAATGAATTTGAAATGAAAATATTTGGTATATGCTTGTTATTAGTTCGGCGAAGGCATTTCTTTACAAGTATATATTGTTTTCATTTGCTTTTCATTTGAATGACCTAATACACTTTACTAAACATAAAACTCCATTGAAGAAAGACAAAGGAAGCTTGAGAAAAGAAAGACAAAAATCAAAAAGCTTGGATTTTTAGTAAGTTTCTTGAACTTGCTATTAGTAAGGAATTTGTTCCTTAGGTTCTAGGCTTTAATATATGACATTCTTAGAATGTTTTTTTTTCTTTCTTTGTTCCTTGTGGTTTTTGTTGATGGAAGTTTTGGTGGATGTGTAAAGCATGTGTGATGAAGGAAGTGTATGACTATTGTAGTTATAAACATTCTTTTAAGGTTTTGGAAACATGTTGCTAATCTAGAGTTATTGACCCACTCTTAAATGACCTAGATTTGATCTTGAGGTCTTTCATTGTGTTGAGACTTGGATTGGATGGAATAATGATGATTGAAGTAATTGATTTAATGTATTTGGTCTAATTTGTCCAACTTGTGGAAATTGTAAAATTAGGGTTCATGACCAATTCCAAATTTGGGGCTTTTCATATATGTTGTGTATTTGTGTGTGTATATGATGCATATAAAGTTTCATGATCATTGGATTACATCTCGATGTGTTTTGATGCATGAAATGACAAAATGCACAACCCACCCCCCCCCCCCCCTTTGGAGGTGCTCACGGCTTTGAGTCAAATTTTGGGGATTTTGGTTGCTTTGGTGTTTTGATGTTTTGAACATGCTAATTTCATCTTAGAAATGATTTAGAATCATTCAAAATTGATTAGATCAATTTCGGACTAAAATGGACAAAATACCATAGTAAGGGTAATTTGGTAAATTCACTAAATATGATTTATTCATTTTATTTCATAATTTGATTATTGGAATATTAAATAAATATGTTTATTTAATTAATCCGAGAAAAAGTTTTGAAATCTGAAAATCGGATTTTCACCGCTTCCGCTGCGTTACCGGATTCACCCCCCTAAAAACCCCTACAAAATGGTATTAGAGCTAGTCTGATTCTAGGCCACCTAAAATGATTAGCCTTCATTGAATCAATGTTTAATCATGTTTTCTTGACTTTATGCATGCTTATTAGGATCTAAATTGGTTAGATTTAGGGTGTATGACACTTAGCGGAAAATCCATAATTAATAAGGTTTGAATGTAATTATGTATTTGATGCATGTTATATGGTCCGTCTTGTCAATACGGTTTATGAATACTTCTTTGTGACTACATCCGATACCGTGCCTCTGCTGTGAGGATGTAGCCGATAAAGATTTATTTATACCGGATGTATATTAGATACTAGGTAAATTCAAGTAAAAGCGAAATTCTGAACGTGCCCTAGCTGTCAGGATTACGTAAGTAACTTGAGTTTATCATTGACGAGTTTAACCTTGGTACGTCTCCTTGTGGGCCTGCCTTCGCAACGACAATGAGAAACGGCCAGGACCGGATACTTAGGAGTCATTAATGAATGATTGACAAATGAGTTGTCTACCTGATGAATATACATAGGCGAGACCGTGCCTCTGCTGTGAGCCGAAATATATTCACGGGATCCACTTTTCACTATTAGAATTTAATTTAATTATTAAATATTTGTATTCTGTTTTGGGATGTAAGTATTGCATGATTTAGTGGGAGGGGCATATTAGATTAAAAATCCATGATCTAGTTTATGCTTTTGATATTATATGAAACTGCTTTATTTCTACTAACCGTTTTTCGTGATCTATATGATAGATTGGCGATGGCGGCACAATCCACAAATCAGTTTGCGCGTATGCTTGATGCGAACAAACTGAAAGGCGCTGAGAACTTTGCAGACTGGGAATTGGATTTGAGGATTGTCCTCGATTCCGAAAAGCTGGGTTATGTTCTTGAGGGTCCGTTGCCCCTTGCAGTGGGTGCGGATGCTTCGGAGGAGGAACGCCAAGTTTTTGAAACTTGGAAGGATGATGATTTAAGGGTTAAATCATACATCCTTAGTTCACTTTCTCCGAAACTCAAGCAACAGTACTAAGGTATGTTAGATTCCTATAGTATGATGACGCGATTGAGACAATCGTTTGAGAACCAAGAACAAGTGATTGTTCACAAAGTCGCCATGGAACTGTTCCATGCGCGTCTGGATGAGGGGCAAAGTGTTAGCCCACATGTTCTTCAGATGATCGATTTGATCGATCAATTGAGGCAACATAATCTCATCTTGAATGACATTCTCGGTAGGAATGTCATTCTTGGTTCACTACCGGCTTCATTTCGCCAGTTCGTGATGTACTTCAACATGCACGGGACTGTCTGTACCTACCAGGAGCTACATAGGATGTTGCTCACGACAGAAGAGGACATTAAGAAAGGAGTACCGACTCGCCCTCCTAGAACTACTTCTCTTTCGGCTTCTTCCCAAGGATGGTCCAAGGGAAAGAACAAGAAAGGCAAAAAGAAGAAGAAGGCTTTTGGTCCTCAACAACAGGCGAAGATTGCAAAGCCGAAAAGGGCTTCTGAAGACAAATGCCACCACTGCGGCAAAGTCGGGCACTGGAAAAGGAACTGTCCTGATTACATTGCCCAGCTGAGGAGAGACAGAGCTTCTACATCAGTACTTTTATTTTTCCAGTTATTGATTTATCTTTGGCTTGTGAAGCCGTTACATCCAGCTGGATTTTAGATTCTGCTTGTCCCATTCACATTTGCAATTCGTTGCAGGTGCTGAAGGAAAGTAGGAAACTGAAGCCTGGAGAGATGCAGTTGCGGTTCGGGAGTGGAGACTCTTTGGATGCAGTTGCAGTGGGAGTATGCGAGATCTCATTGCTGAATGGGACACTTTTGTTATATGACTGTCATTTTGTACCGGGATGTGTCGCAAATATTATATCACTTTTTGTATTAGATACAGAAGGCTTTTGTATTAATATTAAGAATAGTTATTTGTATTTATATATAAAATAATATTCAGATCATTTGTTGTCCAAACCAGCATGGTCATTATACATTGCAAACTTCAAAAGATATATTAAATACTGGAGTTAATAAACGTAGTTTACCTGTAATTAATAATACTGAACTTTGGCATATGAGACTTGGTCACATTGGCGTTAAACGCCTTACCCAATTGGTTAGGAATGGTTTGATACAAGATCTTACCATTGAATCTTATCCAACTTGTGAATCTTGTATTCATGGTAAAATGACCAAGGCCCCATTTTCTGGTGTTGGACACCGCGCCACTAACTTACTGGAACTCGTACATTCTGATGTATGTGGCCCACTAAGTCAAACTGCTCACAGTGGTTATTCGTACTTCGTTACCTTTACCGATGATTTGTCACGGTACGGTTATGTGTATTTGATGCGACATAAATCGGAAACCTTTGAAAAGTTCAAAGAGTTCCGAAATGAAGTAGAAAAACAAACTGGTAAATATATTAAATCCCTTCGATCAGATCGAGGCGGCGAATATATGAGTGGTGAGTTCATGGATTATATGAAGGAGAATGGGATTCTCGCTCAATATACTCCTCCAGGTACACCACAGCACAATGGTGTATCTGAAAGGAGAAATCGGACTTTATTGGATATGGTCCGATCGATGTTGAGTTTCATAGATTTGCCCTATTATTTATGGGGCTACTCTCTCTTAACAGCCGCACATCTTTTGAATAAGATTCCTTCAAAGGCTGTTCCTACGACACCGTATCAGATATGGTTCGGTAGGAGACCAAATCTTAATTATATTAAGGTTTGGGGTTGTCCTGCCTATGTCAGGGTGACTCAGCAAGATAAGCTTTCGCCTCGAGGGCAAAAGTTTAGGTTTGTTGGATATCCTTCGAATACGAGGGGATATCTGTTCTATGATACGAGCATCGAATGTGTTCGTGGCTCGCTTCGCAAAATTTCTAGAAGTAGAATTTTTGTCAGAAGGTGGTAATCATAGACAGGTTGAGCTTGATGAAGTCCAACCTGAAAACAACGAACCAACGGAGGAACCTGGAGTTCAAGTAGATGAAGGACCTTCAAACACACACACTCCGTAGGTCGGAAGGGTATCTAGACCTCCTGAACGCTTGTATTTGATACAAGAAAAGAGTCTGGATGTTCTCTTAGTTGAAGAGACAGATCCTTTCACCTATAGAGAATCGATGTTGGACATCGACTCCGTGAAATGGCAAAGTGCCATGAAATCCGAGATAGACTCAATGCATGAAAATCAAGTTTGGGACTTGATTCCGCTTCCCGAAGGAATTGTTCCTATCGGTTGTAAATGGGTTTACAAGAGGAAGCGCGGGCCTGACGGTAAGGTTGAAACTTACAAGGCCCGACTGGTAGCAAAAGGTTACACGCAGCGACCTGGCGTCGACTACGATGAAACTTTTTCACCGGTAGCAATGCTTAAGTCACATCCAGCGAAACCTCGGGTATGGTATGTAAGCTTAAGAAGTCCATTTATGGACTAAAACAAGCTTCACGAAGTTGGAATCTTCGATTCGATGAGATTATTAGATCGTCTGATTTTCTCAAGAATTCGGAAGAATCCTGTGTGTATCAGAAGGCCAGTGGGAGCATGGTCGTATTTTTAGTCCTATATGTTGATGACATCCTAATCATTGGGAATGATTTAGGTATGTTACAAAACGTCAAAGCGTACCTCTGTAAGAATTTCTCCATGAATGACCTGAAAGAAGCTTCCTATGTTTTAGGGATAAAACTCTATAGAGATAGACAAAGGAGGTTGATTGGGTTATCCCAATCAACGTACGTAGATAAGATCTTGGAACGGTATAGCTTTGGTAACTGTAAGACAGCAAACATACCGTTCAGACATGGGATTCATCTTTCCAAGAAGAGGTGTCCACAAACAGAAGATGAGAAGGTTAGAATGTCTAACCAACCTTATGCTTCATGTTTGGGTAGCATAATGTATGCCATGTTATGTACGAGGCTGATATCAGTTTCGCTGTTAGCGTAACTAGTCGATATCAGTCCAATCCAGGTAATGACCATTGGATGGCCATTAACATATCCTAAGGTATCTTAAAGGTACTAAGGATAAGTTAATAGTTTATGGAGGAAAAGAACTGCAGGAGGTTAATGGGTATACAGTCTCCGATTTCCAATCGGATCCCGAATGATTTGACGCTTGATGCGACTTGCGTTGCCGCACTCGAATTCGAAATACGAATGCGCTGCAATCAACACTCGGGCTCTCGGGTTCGCTAATTCCAAATTAACGATTTTTCCGTCGCGTCGTAATTAAATGATTACGCCTAGCGAATTCACTATTCACGTCGCTAACGAATTAATTCTAAATTAATTCGTTCGCCCGAATTAAAATCTAATTTTAATTCCGCGTCGAAATCTAATTTCGTTTAATATATCGAATATATTAATTTAATCGGTTAATTCCAAATTAATCGTTATCTCTCTCTAGACGATATTTTATCCTAGATAAAATATCTCTGTAATTAATCCTAGATTAATTTTCTCTCTCTTCTATATAATCCCAGATTATTTAAGAGTGCGAGTTATGCGTCATCGGTGGATTATCGGGAAGCGACCCATGAGATCCCCGGATATGTTGGCAGTATAAATACGGTCGTCGGAGTATCCGAATCACGTACGTACCAAGTACTACGTTCTACCGATTTACGAGACAAGGTCGACTCCTAGCAAAGCACCAAGTCTACCCAATTCTCCGAACATATCCATATAGAATATACAAGGATCTTATCAAGCGTAGTATACAAATGTATTGTGCATATCGGCCCAGTATCGGATAGTCACGTGCTAGGGCTGGGGCTGGATAAGTGTCTGCCCCGTCCGAAACACATATCGGATGTCCGGTAACATAGTCTCTATAATCGGATATTCATGACCTGGTCACAATATCCCGATTGGATGCGCATCACTCAAGAGCACTAGTACCGTATCCTGCGTGACATCATCTCCACTATGACTGAAGTGATACTTCCGTCTCGACATCACACCCAATACACTACGACTCTCTGATAAACCCAGAAGTGGTGTACGCAGAACCGGTTAAAGCCATGTACCACCAAGACCAAGTCTATCGATTATCGTAAGTATTAGCGATGTAAGTCTCAGGTTAAGACTATACACACCTACCTTGAATTCGGCCTCCCATAGACACATAGTCATAATACCAATGGGATTCCGAGGGGTCTATCCAGAGCGAAGCTGTTTCCCGTACCATTGGTGAAACACGACCTCCTATCGCACTTGCATAAGTATCCGATACTTATATATATGAGAACTATGCCGTTGTGCCCTCACAACGCACACAAGTGCAATACTAGCCTATTCCGCATTATCGATGTCCAGTCTCGATAATACTCCGGCTAGGGATATTTAATGATTAATCCTTCGGGGACTGATACTGTCTCATATCATTCTCAATCCAGGAACTAATCATAGGGACCTCTCTTCATTTATATATCTATGGTGATCTAATCACAAATGATGAGAGTGCAATTTCCTTGTCACATAGTCAATGTGCTACAACAACACAATGATATGTGCAAATAGTGACGCTATGGGTCATTTTGTCCAACAATCTCCCACTTGGCACATAGCCAGTCACTCAAGTGTCCCACACCCGAACTATGTACGGTTCGCTCAAATTGCTGAGGAAAGGTTTTCGTCAGCGGATTTGTTTGATTATCGTTTGACGCGATTTATACGATCATCACATCGCCACGATGTATGATCCGAACGAATCAGATGATATAGAAGTATATATCTGGATCGTCGATGAGACCTTCAATTCCTTAGCCTGTGCTGACGCCTAGCTCAGCTGCTAACAGAACTATATCTAATCTAATTAGATTTATTTTCGATCTAAATGGCTTCTTTTGCTGCCTCAGCTGCAGCATATAATCCGCATTTGTTGTTTATTCGGCAACAGTTATCTTGCTCGGAATATTTCCAGCTCACTGTCCCAGTGTTCAAACTTAATAGTACCGTATTATTAAATCGTTTGGAAACTTGCAGCAGTGATCCCAGTCACTTCAAGTTCTCCTTCTCCATAGTTTAAGATATCATCTTTAGTTCTCTAAGATACTAACAGATGTTCTTAACTTCAATCCAGTGATTGTCACTTGGATTGACCCGATTGTGACTCCATATGCTCGAAGCGTATGAGACACCAAATCAAGTACATTTTAAATGTACAATTTCCCAGAGAGTGTTAACAACTCCAAATCTATCCCAGTAGATCTTTATTCCTTGAATAAAGGTTGTTACTCCCCAGAATTCTACGGAGAATTTCTATTGAAAGCCAAGTTTTCATCAATTGCTATATGGGAATTTAAAACTGTTGTCAGTGCGCTCCCACTAACCTCCTTATATACACAAGAATCATTTCGTTTTGAATTAAATCATAAACCATTATGATTACATCAAAATGTCAGTTCCAAGAACCTTATGCTTGCTTCAATCCAAACATGGATCGAATAACCCGCAAACCTTATTTGTCGGTTATACAAAATCGTCAGGATGTTGTAAACATCCTCCAAAAGTTTCCTTTTCAGGAAAGCGATTTTGATCTATAACTGACACATTTCATAAATGAAATACGCAGTTATAAACAAGCATCTTCAAAATGGATTTACCATGGCAACAGGTAAAAGGTTGAACCGTTATTAACACAATGTTGATAACGATACCTTTTCGTCAAAAGCCCAGCTTTGTACGTTGGTATGTTGCTTTCCATGTATGTCTTCCTTGAAGACGTTTAATGTTCCAATAGGCACAATGCCTTGTGGTACAACAACTAGTATCCAAAATAGTTGTTATAGTGGAATCCATTTCGGACTCATGGCACTTTGCCATAATAGGGAGTCGATACCTCGTATCACTCCTCAAAACGTAGTCGGTGGATATACCTTCATAAGATTGACATCTTTATGAGGTTAGATCAGAAACCCATACCCTAGGTTGTTTTCTGACTCTATCCGATCTACTAGTTTCTTGTGTATTTGAAGATTAATGGTATAGATTCATCATAGATGAACTATTTGTGTTCCATTAAGGACTTCGTGCCTTGAACAGTATTACTCCGATTTTCATCGAGTATCACTATCCTCCCACTGACCACTGCATATCGGTATTCCTCTCAGGAAAAACCGCATGGTGAGCAACAATCACATTGTTCTCATGTGAGATTTATAAGTACTATACTTATGGTTTCCCTTAGGATAACCTATATTGGCACTTATCCAATTGGGTCTTTTAGTTTGGTATCATCCAAACGTTATGCCTGGCATACCCAAATATCAGGAATGAGAAACCTCGTTTCTTCCTGTTCATATCCTATATGACATCTGTCAAACAGATTTATATGGAACCTTATTCTAAATAAGTTTTGCACTGTTAATACATATCCGTTGAAGGAAATGATAGCTCAGAGCGACTCGTGATAAACCTTATCATGTCCAACAAAATTCGGTTTTTAGTTCGGACACACCGTCTAACTGACATGTCTTGGGAGGAGTCCTCATTTGAAAGAATACCGTACTCTTTCATGTACGTATGAAACTTACTGCTTAAGTATTTTCCATTACGGTCTTACCGTGCGGAATAATACTATAGCCGATCTGTTTATTTACTTCGTGTCGAAACTTTAAAGTTTCGATTTGTGTTCTTCAAAAGAAACACATAACCATAACGTGATGCCACATCCGTTAAGGTCACGAAATATTCATGTTCACATCTAGCCTAGCTAGATATGGGCCCACTTACTTCACCATGAATAGGGCTAACAGATCGGTGGCCCTTTTACTATTACCAAGTAAAAGTATTTTAGGTACTTTACCTAATAAATTAGATTCGCAGACCTTATTTGAATAGTCAAATCAGTCCTAGTACCCACTCTTCAAAAGTGTGGATATACGAGTCTCGTTTAATTGTGTCCTAGACAACAATGCCACAAATAAGTCTGTATTGATCAAATCAATTTGAGCTATTTATTTGTCATTTTTATATGTTTGATATTTTATTATATTCAAAAATTAAATTCTGTTATTCACATCTAATGTGTTTATCTCAGTATTATCTTTATACAAAAAACACTTAGTGTTCTAGAATATAAAGGTTTATCCGCAACGGATTAAACACTGATATAGAGATAATGTCTCTAGTCAAACTAGTTACATTATAACAGTTCCTAATTTAAGTACATACCCAAAGGGTAGTTCCTAAACTTAGGTATCTACGGTCGAAACAGCGACTTTCGTCCCGTTTCCGATTCGCAGAGAAATCTCGGCTTGAAGTCAGTATCCAGCTCATAGCGGATTCTGAACATCAATACATATATTTTATGTACCACACTAAGTATTTAAAATCCAATTTCAATACTAGTAGTGAACATAATTTTGACAAATATTTTAAAGTTAGAGCCTCGCCCTTTCTTTAATTCCTTCGTGTCTTCCATATCCAAATGGTAGTCACTTTGGGATATGTTAATTAACTTTTCAATATTTCACAAACCTTTGGCCAAGCCTTGGGTTTTAGAATATCGAAATGATGTGCACCTTGTGCAACTTGCCCAATTGCAAACTGACTTTTTCCACTAGAATAGTCAATTAATTCTCCAAGAATTATTAATTGCAATTTTAATACCTTTTAAATCTAAAGATAGATTTATTGTCAAGTATATAAATTAAGCACTAAAGTCATCATCACATAAATCTTCCAAAGATTTTATACTCTACTATTTGCTTAATTATGGGCTTAGATATAACAAGTTATTTATTTTATCCAATAAAGTAACCTATTATTGATTCCCAATGAAAATTAAATCATTTAAAACATTTAATCCAAGGATTATATATTTTAAATATTCAACTTTTCAATTCTTTCTTGATTTCAATAGTCCAACTATTTAATCAATTTAATAAGGTACTATTCATTATAATGATTACAATAATCCAATTATTTAATCAACTATAATTTTAATTCAATTATATTGATTACTATAATCCAATTATAAAATCAACTATATATCGAATGAGTTTGTATATAGTCCAACTATAGATATATTTAAAACAACATAAAATATTAGTCCAACTAATACTTTTGATTAATATGACGAGTAAAATATAGATGAGCGCGTTTAGCGAGTATTCGAACGAATGTTGCAAATTCAATACTTGCCTCCCACTATTTTTTGTCGAGCCTCTAACCCTCTGTCGAGTACTCGGGAAACCGTGTTT
This sequence comes from Zanthoxylum bungeanum, assembly GCA_019454045.1. Taxonomy (NCBI): domain Eukaryota; kingdom Viridiplantae; phylum Streptophyta; class Magnoliopsida; order Sapindales; family Rutaceae; genus Zanthoxylum; species Zanthoxylum bungeanum. The sequence goes on along the minus strand of SKCR01026073.1, from coordinate 242,224 downwards.
CCTAGTGGGCTAGGATCCCGTTAAATATCACACAATCTTGACTTTGGCCAACAATTGTATGATAATTACTAGGTAGATCTCGAAGATCAATTGGATCTCATCCAACTCCTAGATCCAGTAGGTGGACATCCAAGTCCCAAACATATATCTAATATATGCCTATATATCGAATATATACCCTAACCTTTTCCTCTGAATCAACTAGGCCTTGGCTTTGGCACAACAAACCTAGTGATCCCAGTCAAGCGCGGACCCATTGACATGGAAGCTTCGTAATCAATGTCAATGGACAATAAGTGGTCTTGACTTTGGCCAACAAACCACAACTTGGACACGACACCGATATGGAACAAAGCCTCGTGATTAAAACACATCTTTGACGGACAAGGGCTTGACTTTGGCCAACAACCCCTGCCAATCTCGGATCTTGAGCAAGAATCACTCAATGGAAGGAAAATAAACGCTTGAATTTAACGAGGGTTTTTTCGCGTGCAAATTGGCTACCAATTTAATTATCTTTGTTAAGGTCTCATCATCATACACCCTTAAACATGCATTCTAAATACATAATAAAGCGAGTATGAAAATAAAAAATAATGATATGCGGATGGATACTTAACACATTGATCCTAGATCAAATCTCTCCCTTTCTCACTCAAGCTAGCACTTGTATTACTTCTACCCGTTACACTACACTTCTAAAGAAACCTCATTTACATGGAGGGGAATAGGTGAGAAGAGAATACAAAGAGAATGAAGGTGAAAATGATGGACACGCAGGTCCAATTTAATAAATTGAATTTATTACAACAATTTCTAAAATTGCCCCACCCGACTAATATCCATCCGATATACATTATTCATACAACACAACCACGTATTCACACACATAAGCATGCTATCAATCAATCTAATCAAATTAATTAATCGATAATTAAGTGATCATCCAATGTTCAAACAACGATTTGATTTTGTTCGAGTCAAACTCGTTTTTTGCGAATAAGTACTTAAAGTACGAATTCATGAATTAAATTAAACTACATCATTAAATCTAATTTAACATGTATTTAATACTAATTCACTATTCAATTCCAAATTAAATATTACACTTTTATTTAATAAACTTTTACGATTTAAATTCCAAATTTAATCGTAACGCGTCTCAAAGACCGATTAACGTCCAACGTCAATTCAATTAAAGTCCAATGGGCTTTAATTGATTTTTAAGGCGTGGACTTTTGGTCAACTCCGGTCAAACCGATAACCAAAGTCCAATCCGGGATTTACCCCATAAGCCCATAAATCAATCTTGGCCCATTAGGCCCAATTGAACTTTAAAGGTCATTAGTCGCATTTGGGCTTTATGGTTAAGGTTTTGGGCCCAATTGGATCCAATCCACTTGGCCTAAACCCAACTTGATAAAATCAAGCCCAATCAGCCCAAGTTAAAACATTAAAGTCCAATTTCCAAAATTAGGCCCAAATAATTAAATTCAAAAAATCCAATTTTCCCAATTTAATTACCAAAGTGTATTACATGATCAATTACCCAAATCAACATTTCCAAAACATGAATTTACATAATTAATCATGGTCATTTCATCAATTGGTGTCCAACACAAATTAATCAAAAATCAAACCCATTTACATGCTTAAAGGTCTCGGCCAAGGGAGGGATTTTTATCCGATTCGAATTCAATCCAATTAATTTCACGATCGATATTAAATCCTTATCCCGAATGATTTCCAATACATCCAATTATCAAAAATCAAAATACCAAGACTTTATTAAGGCATAATCAATTCGGCCAAGGGGAAAAATTAGGGATTTATGTTCAATTCAAAATTCAATCCAATTGACCTTAAATTAACATCATCCTAAATGATTCTAATTCATCTAATGAATCAAAATCAAAAATTCCAAGAATTAAAATTTCCTTTAAATTCGACCAACATCAATATTTTGGGAAAATTATTCCAAATCAATTTCAACAAATTGATCCAACCAATATGCAATTACACTTGTTATAAGCATACTCAAACAATCAATTTATTCAAATCATGCTCAAAACAAATTTACCCAAATTTTAAGCCCTACATTTTTCATGCTTGAACCTAGGCTCTTGATGCCATTGTTGGTTATTATCTAGGTCCCAAGATCAAACAAGACATGAAAATCATGTGTGAATACATCAACGGAGATGGCGGAATACTCACATCGATCGGTTGAGTCGATTTGGAGACGAATCAAGGCCAAAAAGCCACTGCCATAGGCGCACAGATGATGCAGTTCACTGCCTCCAAAAACAGAATTTTGAGCTGAGAAATGGAGCTCCTAGCTTCGTCAAACGGATCCCGGCTCATGGGTGAACCTCCCTACCACCTTCGCAAGTCTCGTAAGTGTGCTAGCACTTGGATTTTCACCATGAAAATCCACTCTTGGCTTCCCTATTGCTCACGCCATTTCTGGTTCAAAACCAGTGAAGAAAAACAGTTTTGGGTGTGACTAGAAGAAGAGAAAAATGAGAGAGAAGAAATTGTTTGTTGGTTAGTAAAGCATTTTCCAAAAATGCCTTTATATATTTTCCAAGGAAAAATATATTAAAACAATTACAATTGATTAATTAAAACCAAAAGTAAATGCTTTTTTCCCTCCAAACACTATTCTAACAACTCACATCACTATTCATTTCACTTTATTAAAGTGACTTGATGTGTGTCTATCAATCAATCAATCACATCAATCAATCACATCACTCAAAGTGACATTTGATTTGACGCTTGATGTGACGAATGATTTGACGCTTGATGCGACTTGCGTTGCCGCACTCGAATTCGAAATACGAATGCGCTGCAATCACACTCGGGCTCGGGTTCGCTAATTCCAAATTAACGATTTTTCCGTCGCGTCGTAATTAAATGATTACGCCTAGCGAATTCACTATTCACGTCGCTAACGAATTAATTCTAAATTAATTCGTTCGCCCGAATTAAAATCTAATTTTAATTCCGCGTCGAAATCTAATTTCGTTTAATATATCGAATATATTAATTTAATCGGTTAATTCCAAATTAATCGTTATCTCTCTCTAGACGATATTTTATCCTAGATAAAATATCTCTGTAATTAATCCTAGATTAATTTTCTCTCTCTTCTATATAATCCCAGATTATTTAAGAGTGCGAGTTATGCGTCATCGGTGGATTATCGGGAAGCGACCCATGAGATCCCCGGATATGTTGGCAGTAAATACGGTCGTCGGAGTATCCGAATCACGTACGTACCAAGTACTACGTTCTACCGATTTACGAGACAAGGTCGACTCCTAGCAAAGCACCAAGTCTACCCAATTCTCCGGACATATCCATATAGAATATACAAGGATCTATATCAAGCGTAGTATACAAATGTATTGTGCATATCGGCCCAGTATCGGATAGTCACGTGCTAGGGCTGGGGCTGGATAAGTGTCTGCCCCGTCCGAAACACATATCGGATGTCCGGTAACATAGTCTCTATAATCGGATATTCATGACCTGGTCACAATATCCCGATTGGATGCGCATCACTCAAGAGCACTAGTACCGTATCCTGCGTGACATCATCTCCACTATGACTGAAGTGATACTTCCGTCTCGACATCACACCCAATACACTACGACTCTCTGATAAACCCAGAAGTGGTGTACGCAGAACCGGTTAAAGCCATGTACCACCAAGACCAAAGTCTATCGATTATCGTAAGTATTAGCGATGTAAGTCTCAGGTTAAGACTATACACACCTACCTTGAATTCGGCCTCCCATAGACACATAGTCATAATACCAATGGGATTCCGAGGGGTCTATCCAGAGCGAAGCTGTTTCCCGTACCATCGGTGAAACACGACCTCTTATCGCACTTGCATAAGTATCCGATACTTATATATATGAGAACTATGTCGTTGTGCCCTCACAACGCACACAAGTGCAATACTAGCCTATTCCGCATTATCGATGTCCAGTCTCGATAATACTCCGGCTAGGGATATTTAATGATTAATCCTTCGGGGACTGATACTGTCTCATATCATTCTCAATCCAGGAACTAATCATAGGGACCTCTCTTCATTTATATATCTATGGTGATCTAATCACAATGATGAGAGTGCAATTTCCTTGTCACATAGTCAATTTGCTACAACAACACAATGATCTGTGCAAATAGTGACGCTATGGGTCATTTTGTCCAACACGAAGCTGTTTGATAAACACGTGGAGTCGATGGGTATTAGATACAATCGATAGTGGCACTAGAGCAAGTGGGAGATTTTGTTGGGGTTGGTGCTCAGAGCGCCAATTCCCGGTTGTATTTCTGTTAAATACTTCTGTAAAATATTATTATTATGAATAATATATGCAGTTTCTATAATATAATCTATCTTTCTATATGGTAAAGACGTAATGACCCTAGAATGATTAGTCATGATACAGTTGCAAAAGCGTCGCAACGGACATTGAGAAGTATCATGACGTTGTCATTCTAGGACAGTTCCTGGTCAAGGTTTACACTACTTGGTCAGTATAGTAAACACGTTGAGACCGGTACATGTCGTATACTGGAATATATGATTCCAATGGTTTCTCAATGAACCATTAGTCTTGGAGACTAGTATAGACGTGTAGGTGTTTATAGCGGATAAACACTGAATGACTCACCGAAGATTCTTAATGGATGGTACACCAGCGTCAATAAGAATCTTCTTGGGTTGAGTAGCACTTGTGATTCTTAGACTTGAGATACCATTGTGGGCACATGAGACATCTTCTACACTTAGACGGCAGTCACGTCACCGATCTATTTAGATCAGACCTCCGCATGTTCGTTAAGTGTAGATAGATCCTCAGGGTGTCCAATGTGTATCAAGAAAGGATCCTTCAGTTCTGTGTATCAGAGCATATGTAGTCCATATGATTAGCAATCAGATAAAACCATGGGCCCGTGGTAAAGTTTAGAAGCTAGTTCTAAACATTCGTTTAGAGATTGCTAATAGAATAGTCGACTGGATAATCTCGATAGAGATTTGATGTTTACATCTATATCTCTGGGATTTATCCGGATACCTGTGACGGAGGAATTATACATTTGACATGACCTCGACCTGTATGGTTCAGCGAGATTATCCGTGATCGTCATAATCTACGGGTGGATAGATTATGGACACGAAATTTGATTTCGTGACGGATATACCTGAATCTAGAGAGTCTCAATAATGAAACATACTCGTAGAGCACTAGAGCAACATTAATAAATAATATTGATTATTTATAAAGTCGTTTAAAGGTTAAACGCAAGATACGTGCTAAAGGGACTAGATAGTCATTTGCCTAATTATTGTGTATTTACATTTAATACTTGATTAATTTAAATACACATTAATTAATAGTCAAAATGAGTTATTTGACTTTTATCCTAAATGAATATATGTTTTTAATATTTAATGTAAATATTATACATATATTTAATATATTTGTATTTGATTAATTAATTAATTATTTAATTGTTAAATGATTAAATTAATTAAAATATAAATATCTTATGTTAGGATATTTGAAGTAAATGACATTAGTTGCAATTTTTGACTTAAATAAATATCCATAAAGTGTTTTAGATATTTGTCAAGTTGATTAAATGACTTTGAAATGAATTTGAAATGAAAATATTTGGTATATGCTTGTTATTAGTTTCGGCGAAGGCATTTCTTTTACAAGTATATATTGTTTTCATTTGCTTTTCATTTGAATGACCTAATACACTTTACTAAAACATAAAACTCCATTGAAGAAAGACAAAGGAAGTGTATGACTATTGTAGTTATAAACATTCTTTTAAGGTTTTGGAAACCATGTTGCTAATCTAGAGTTATTGACCCACTCTTAAATGACCTAGATTTGATCTTGAGTTGTTTCATTGTGTTGAGAGTTGGATTGGATGGAAGAATGATGATTGAAGTAATTGATTTAATGTATTTGGTCTAATTTGTCCAATTTGTGGAAATTGTAAAATTAGGGTTCATGACCAATTCCAAATTTGGGGCTTTTCATATATGTTGTGTATTTGTGTGTGTATATGATGCATATAAAGTTTCATGATCATTGGATTACATCTTGATGTGTTTTGATGCATGAAATGACAAAATGCACAAATCCCCCCCCCCCCCCCTTTGGAGGTGCTCACGGCTTTGAGTCAAATTTTGGGGATTTTGGTTGCTTTGGTATTTTGATGTTTTAAACATGCTAAAAGTTCATCTTAGAAATGATTTAGAATCATTCAAAATTGATTAGATCAATTTCGGACTAAAATGGACAAAATACCATAGTAAGGGTAATTTTGTAAATTCACTTAAATATGATTTATTCAATTTTATTTCATAATTTGATTATTGGAATATTAAATAAATATGTTTATTTAATTAATCCGAGAAAAAGTTTTGAAATCTGAAAATTGGATTTTCACCGCTTCCGCTGCGTTACCGGATTCACCCCCTAAAAACCCCTACAGGGACTATTTTGCGTGAAGGTGTGGGTGATGAGCGGAAAATATATCAATATTTACTGCCCCTTTAACTTAATATTTTGTTTAGTTTCTCGGGTTTGATGAACGTTTTGATGTGTTTTAGTTTATTTTACTGATAAAATAATATCGGATCTCAATGAAATCATTTAGGACGAAATATGGGTCAAATAAGGGCAATTATTGGACTTGATATTTTAATTTTGGAGATTGGAAACTTGAAATGGCGTTTTTGACGAAGTGCAGTTTTGGAAATTCCAGTTTTGCGCATCTGTCGTATTTTAGGCATAACTTTTTACTCTGATATCGGGTTGATCTGATTCAAGTTCCAGATTAAAGAAGACTCAAAGATCTACAGCTTTGAAAGGCAAAATAATTTCGAATTCGGACGATTTCATACCCGAAATTGATGAACCATCCAGAAGTGTGTTGTGTGTAATTATTAAAGTCACATTCAATCATTTTCAAAACAAAAAAATAAATTAATAAATAAATAATAAAAATTATCAAATCATCACCAAACATGATAAGAGATTAATGGAGCAATTAATAATGGATTTTGTGGAGCAATTAGTGGAGCAATTAATAATTGATTTGGTGGATGATTTGATGGAGGCAAAATTTTACCTATAAATACCAAGCCATATCATCTGTAAAAATCATACTTTCTTCTAAGGAATTCCTTAAGAATACTAAGAAGATTGTATCTTGTTTGTTTATTTACAGCTTTCAGTATTTAATTTCCGCTTTCGCACATTCTTTTCTTTACTTTTCAGTTTTTACTTTCTGCAATTTACTTTTACGCACAGTACTTTTCTTTCTTTAATTTTCAGTTTTTACTTTTCAGTAATTTACTTTCAGCAATTTACTTTTCAGCAAATTACTTTTCAGTAATTTACTTTCAGCATTTACTTTCACATTTACTTTTCAATTTTTTCAGTATTTAATTCCAGCATTTACTTTCAGCATTTACTTTTCAGTATTTACTTTTCAGTATTTAATTTTCAGTATTTTACTTTATGTCTTTTATTTTATTTAAGTTTTTTTTACTACCCGTAAATATGTGTCGTAACTAAGCCAGTTATCTGGGGTTGTGATGAAATCCATATCACCACCGGTTTATAAGGGGTTAAATTATAGTTTGGGTAATTTAAAGGTTTACTTATTAAGTCTTAAGCTTAATGCGTCTTGTTAATTGGCCACTAATAAGATTGATGTGGTAAATCTAAAATAAACTTGACAAAGGAATTTTAGGTTTCAAGCCTTAGACTTAATAGCCCACGATCTTCCTTGAGGATAGATAACCCTTTAATAGATTTCCTTACAGGATAGACATATACATGTCGGGCGGGGGTAGCCATAATTGGAACTTAAACTTAATGAATCCAGATAATTTGGTTGACATAGACATATGGTTCAATTGGGTTAAACTGGGTATTTGCGTCTGATCATCGACAGAGGCTTTTGCATAATTTAGTATTCCAGGTTAGTAAACCGATTTATTACACAAACATAAAATAACCACTTCATCTTTAAAATGATATTGGAAGAAATCACAACCCTAGATAGTTTTTAATATTGAATTTTCTTAAAACCTACTTTCGAACCATTTTATTTACTTGTTTTTAAATTTAGAATCGTCACCATTTCAAATCAATCAAACAACTTGTTAGATACTAGTAATCATTTGACCTCATAAAATTAATAGATTAGATATTAAGTCCTTGTGGGATCGATATTTTTATACTACTTGAACGATACGTGCGCTTGTGTTATACGTGTGTGGTGTTAGGGTCGTTTTTTGGCGCCGTTGTCGGGGACTTATTTATCTTTCACTATTAATTTTGGGGTTAGATACGTTACTTGTATCTAATTTCTTTTTACTTATTGTTTTTGTTTTCTTGTGTTTCAGGTTCTCAGAAACTACATGAGACGAACCAGAAGCTTTGAACTCCGATCGCTTGACCCAGAAATTGAAAGAACCATCAGACAGTTGAGAAGGGAAAGGCGAGAAGGCCAAGAAGCTTTAATTAACATGGAACCTGAACCGTTGGAGGTTGCACCACCAATTCCCATTCGAGACAGAACCATTCCGGTGGTTGACAGACTCATTTCCTGTATTGTACTTCCTCCCTTACCAGCAAATGCTTGTGACATCAAAACATGCATTCAGATGATTCAGCAGTCAGTTCAGTTCGGGGGGAATGCAACTGAAGATCCTAATGCCCACATCAGCAACTTCCTGGAAGTTTGCAGCACTTTCAATTACAACCGAGAAGCTGAAGAAGCAATGAGATTGCGTGTTTTCCCATACTCCTTGAAGGACAGAGCTAAAGCTTGGCTACATTCACTACCAGCAGGTTCCATCACAACTTGGAACACTTTAGCCACCAAATTTCTTGCAAAGTACTTTCCACCAGCTGGAACCGAAAAGCTGAGGAATGACATCACATCCTTTGTACAACAAGATTCAGAATCCATCTGCGAATCTTGGGAAAGGTACAAAGATTTGCTTCGGAAATGTCCTCACCATGAGATTCCAAAATGGCTTCAAGTCCAAACATTCTATAATGGACTTTCTGGAATAATGAGAACCATAATCGATGCTGCTGCTGGAGGAGCTTTAATGGCAAAAGGAGAATATGAAGCCTGGGACCTAATCGAAGAAATGGCCAACAATAATTCTTTATGGCCAACAGAAAGGAGCATGATCCAAAGAATTGCAGGAATTTATGAAGTTGGAGCCAACACAGCACTGAATTCCAAGCTGGATGTGATTTGCAAAAATCTGGAAACTCTTAACATAAAAGTTAATGGTGGATCCACAAGTTCACCATTTGGAGGAGCACCTGAGTCAGAATCTTTCAACCAACATAAAAAACGGTGAATTATGTCAATAATTTCAACAGATAGGGGAACAATCCATATTCCAACACCTACAACCCAGGGTGGAGGAATCATCCCAATTTCGCATGGAGCAACAATTCAGGCAAATGAACAATCCACCACCCAGATTCCAACAATAGAACAAAAGCCAGGAACAGGCAAATGAACCAGGAATAACAGAAGTGTTGACCCACTTGAAAAAGATAGAAGCAAAACACGACTCTCAAGCAGCAAGATATGATACTATGTTTCAATCTCAAGCAGCAAGATATGATGCTATGTTTCAATCCCAAGCATCATTAATTCAATGTCAATCTGCTTCTATTAAAGCACTGGAGAATCAAATTGGACAACTGGCAAATGCTCAAAGTTACAGACCGTCAGGTACCCTTCCTAGCAACACAGAGCCAAATCCAAGGAACATGGGGAAGGAGCAATGTCATGCCATCATATTAAAAAACGGTACTGAAATCAACAAAGATGTTGGAGCCAAAACAGCTGCTGAGGAAGTTCCAAAAGAAACAAAGCAACAGATGGAGGAAAAAGAAGCAAATGAAAAAGAACAAATCATTCCACCTCCACCTTTTCCTCAACGTCTTCAGAAGAATAAATTGGACAAGCAGTTTTCTCGGTTCCTAGAGATCTTTAAAAAGCTGTATATCAACATTCCATTTGCAGAAGCGTTGGAATAAATGCCCAGCTATGCCAAATTCATGAAAGACATTCTTTCACGAAAGCGGAGATTAGGAGATTACGAGACAGTAGCATTATCAGAAGAATGCAGCGCTATCATTCAGAGGAAACTTCCCCCAAAGTTGAAAGATCCTGGCAGTTTCACTGTTCCTTGCACCATAGGAGAACATGACTTTGGTAAGGCTCTGTGTGATTTAGCTGCGAGTGTTAACTTGATGTTTTTTTCTATTTTCAGGAAATTACAGATTGGAGAAACAATGCCAACTTCAGTCTCACTACAACTTGCTGATAGAACGCTCGTATTTCCAAGAGGCGTAGTTGAGGATGTGCTGGTCAAGGTTGACAAATTCATTTTCCCAGAAGATTTTATTGTCCTTGATATGGAGGAAGACGCAGACGTTCCAATCATCCTCGGGAGACCATTCTTGGCTACAGGTCGAACCATTATTGATGTACAAAAAAAAGAATTAACCATGACGGTACAGGATCAAGAAGTAACATTCAATGTTTTCAAGGCCATGAATTTCCCAGATGATGAAAAGAATGAGGAATGTTTCAAACTTGATGTGATACACAGTACCATTCAGAACTCCAATGCAATGCAAAGTTCTACTGACAAACTTAAAACATGTCAATTGCCTGTGGAGCCTAAAGATAAAGCATCTTTTGCACTGAAAGAGCCAATTCTTGCTCTACAAGCAACAGAAGAGAAAAAGTTCCACCAGCTCAACGAATTGGAGGAATTTCACAATCAACCTTTTGAGGATGCCAAATTGTACAAAGAAAATGGCAAGAAAAGACATGGTGAAAAGTTAGTGCGCATACAACTGGAACCAGGGCAGAAGGTACTGTTAAACAAATCAAGGGTGAAATTCTTCCCATGGAAGCCAAAATCACGGTGGTCAGGTCCATTTGTGATCACCAAAGTTTTACCAGATAGAGCCGTTGAGATACATGATCCTGACTCCAACAAAACTTTCAAGGTTAAAAACAAGCGTGTCAAGCACTACTGGGAGAATCATTTGAGCGACAAAAAGAAAGTGTTACACTTTCAGATCCAGCTTAACGTTCGAGAAGTCAAGTCTGGCTGACGACTTTAAACTTAGCGCTAACAGGGAGGCAACCCATGCAATTTGTGTATATATTGTGATCGGTGTGTTTTATTTTTGTGTGTTTAGTTTTTTGCAGATTAAGTCATTTCAATATGGAAGAAGCTCTCGCAAATCTTCACAAGCAATTTCCTTCTCTCCCTCAAAAATCTCTGATGATGAAAGTATACAAAGCTCGCTTGGAACGGATGAATTATTGATGATCAAAGGTATTCCTACTGACATTCGTTGGATTATTGAAGCACGGGTCCGATTGGCAGGTGAGTCTTCTGACTCTTTTATTTCACATCTGCCTGGTTTTGGAAGAAGCACCTATGCAAAGAAACGTAGAGAGCTAAGCAAATGGGTGTTTGTTATAAATATGCACGCCGGAATTGCAATACTCGTTGTCGTTCTTTAGGAATGGTGTCTGATAATCGCGAAGACAAAATTAATTCATTAGGGATGGATTGAGTAAGGAGTCTTTAGATGATATATCTTCGACTCTTGAGACGCATCCCAGTGGATATGTTCACATAGCCTTTCGCAAATTACATACACATTTTAAAAAGAAAGACAACTGTTAAGTCTCGGGAATCTGACTCAAAAAGACCCTGTTTGCCAATTTATAAGAAAATTGGATGGGAAGCTTGTCCCCGACGCATAGACGTCAATCAAGCTGTTACTTTTCTTGTAAATATTATATCTCTTTGTTTTTTCTTAATAATTGTGATTTGTTTTGTTATTTTCTTTTATTTTCTCCGACAAGATCCGGACCTTTTTGACTATCACGATATTAATTCGCTACTAATCGTCCTCCGGAAGATACTTGTGCTATTTTTACTCACCCTTTTCAGGTACTATAAATTCAGCCCGTCATTGCACTTTTGAAGGCATCCAGAGTTGAGAAAGAAATACATAAAAAATGGAAGCCACTTCAAGAAGACGAATTGAGAACATCTGTGTGTTTTGCGGTAGTAGTGTTGGAACTAAACCACAATACGTAGAAGCAGCATAGGAATTGGGTCGAGTCTTAGCTGCAAGGAATATGCACTTAATATATGGCGGAGGAAATCTTGGACTAATGGGGATCGTTTCAAAGGCCGTACAGGAAGGAGGCAGTCACGTTTTGGGAATCATTCCAAAACCCTTGGCAGAAGCAAATATTATTGAACCATCAAACGGAGAGGAACTGATCGTGCCAGGTATGTCTGAACGACCAGTGGAAATGATTAACTGTACTGATGCTTTTATTGCTTTGCCAGGTGGCTTGGGCACATTGGAGGAAATTTTTATAGTACTATCTTGGGCGAACCTGAACATACACCAGAAACCAATTGGACTGCTCAACGTTGATGGATTTTATGATTTTCTTTGTGTGTTTCTTGATGATGCTCAGAGAAATGGGTTTGTGTCGAAACCTTTGAAAGAACTCCTCTTTACTGCCAGAACTGCTCCAGATCTAATAGACCAACTCATAGCCTATGAACCACGAGTTGACCCTATCCTTTCAAAGATAAATTGGTCCGAGGACGATCGTGGTAAGAGGCGTAGGATTAATCTGGATCTTAACCTTTAATTTCTTGTAGAATTTCAGCTAACCAGGAATTATCTTCTAAACTCTTCTTCTACTGTTTAAGACATTGGGGACAATGTCTCATTTAGGTTTGGGTGAGGGAATTAGATGATCAGTACCTCTTTTTTAGTTTGTGTGTTGTTTTTAGTCCAAAATTTTTCGAAAAATACAAAAAAATTGAAAATTTTTCAAAAATTACAAAAATATTTTGTGTTTTTATGTTTTTATTTTGACTAAAATGGTGAAATTGGTAAGAGATGGCTGGGTAAGGAGTTTCCACTCCTGAGACGTATCTCAAGCCTATTTTCGAAATCAGTTAATTTTTGTTTATTTCTTTTTAAATTATTTAATTTGTAAATTCTCTATAAAACGGACTAAAATGGATCTTCATATGTTCAGTTAGCAGATATTATCAACATACATAGAAACATACAGACATGAACTGTAATTGAAAAGTTTGTAATATTCAGTGCTCTAGTTAAATTGGAGGAAGCATCTCAAAAAGCAATGGAGTACAAAAAAAAAATCTAAGATCCGAGTTATTAAGTCTGTAAGGGTGTTTTAACACCTAGTACCCTAAAACCAACTGGTTTGGGAGTCACTGGCCCAAAGCTCGCTACATGGATCAAAGATGCTGCAAATATATATCTGAAGTCTGAGTAATTAAGTCCGTAGGGGTGTCTTAACACCTGGTGCCCTAAAGCCAACTGGTTTGGGAGCCACCGACCTAACACTCGTTACATAGATGGAAGATATTGTATATAAATAAAAAATAGAGAAAAATCAAAGAGAAAAATCAGAAAAATTATTCCATTGCTGCAAAAAAGGTATGAAATCTGATAGAACTTTAAGACAAAAATATTACTCTCTTATCAACTGCACTTATGACTGTTGTGGGCAAAAATGAGTTGTTTAATATTTTGTTGGCTATGTATATGAAGAATGGTCAAAATAATCGGAGAATTTACTTATTCGGTAATTTAGAATGAAACAAAACAACTAGTAACTTGGAGTAGAAGTTTCACCTGATTAGTCACTAACATCTTTATTCTCTTTTCGCTTGTCTTTTTGCTTTTGTGTGCATTAGTTTCACTACCTTTTTACTTTTGTAAAACGTTTGTGGGTATCGTTGCTGTAAGCCCTCACGAGACTATAACTCGTCCACTAGGGACACCTAGGGGTTTAAAGGCTTGTTGCATATGCTAAATGCAACCGTGATCCCTACGAAAGTGGCTTAGATTAATTTTAATTGTTTCTTGTATTTTATTTTATTGTTTTGCTCGAGGACTAGCAAAATGTTAGGTTTGGGGGTGTGATGATCGGAAAATATATCAATATTTACCGCCCCTTTAACTTAATATTTTGTTTAGTTTCTCGGGTTTGATGAACGTTTTGATGTGTTTTAGTTTATTTTGCAGATAAAATAATATCGGATCTTAATGAAATCATTTAGGACGAAATATGGGTCAAATAAGGGCAATTATTGGACTTGATATTTTAATTTTGGAGATTGGAAACTTGAAAGGGCGTTTTTGACGAAGTGCAGTTTTGGAAATTCCAGTTTTGCGCATCTGTCGTATTTTAGGCATAACTTTTTACTCCGATATCGGGTTGAGCTGATTCAAGTTCCAGATTAAAGAAGACTCAAATATCTACAGCTTTGAAAGGCAAAATAATTTCGAATTCGGACGATTTCATACCCGAAATTGATGAACCATCCAGAAGTGTGTTGTGTGTAATTATTAAAGTCACTTTCAATCATTTTCAAAACAAAAACATAAATTAATAAATAAATAATAAAAATTATCAAATCATCACCAAACATGATAAGAGATTAATGGAGCAATTAATAATGGATTTTGTGGAGCAATTAGTGGAGCAATTAATAATTGATTTGGTGGATGATTTGATGGAGGCAAAATTTTGCCTATAAATACCAAGCCATATCATTTGTAAAATTCATACTTTCTTCTAAGGAATTCCTTAAGAATACTAAGAAGATTGTATCTTGTTTGTTTATTTACAGCTTTCAGTAATTAATTTCGCTTTCGCACATTCTTTTCTTTACTTTTCAGTTTTTACTTTCTGCAATTTACTTTTACGCACAGTAATTTTCTTTCTTTAATTTTCAGTTTTTACTTTTCAGTAATTTACTTTCAGCAATTTACTTTTCAGTAATTTACTTTCAGCATTTACTTTCAGCATTTAATTTTCAGTATTTAATTCCAGCATTTACTTTCAGCATTTACTTTTCAGTATTTAATTTTCAGTTTTTACTTTATGTCTTTTATTTTATTTAAGTTTTTTTTACTACCCGTAAATATGTGTCGTAACTAAGCCAGTTATCTGGGGTTGTGATGAAATCCAATATCACCGGTTTATAAAGGGTTAAATTATAGTTTGGGTAATTTAAAGGTTTACTATTAAGTCTTAAGCTTAATGCGTCTTGTTAATTGGCCACTAATAGATTGATGTGGTAAATATAAAATAAACTTGACAAAGGAATTTTAGGTTTCAGTCTTAGACTTAATAGCCCACGATCTTCCTTGAGGATAGATAACCCTTTAATAGATTTCCTTACAGGATAGACATATACCTGTCGGGCGGGGGTAGCCATAATTGGAACTTAAACTTAATGAATCCAGATAATTTGGTTGACATAGACATATGGTTCAATTGGGTTAAAATGGTATTTGCGTCTGACCATCGACAGAGGCTTTTGCATAATTTAGTATTCCAGGTTAGTAAACCGATTTATTAAACAAACATAAATTAACCACTTCATCTTGATATTGGAAGAAATCACAACCCTAGATAGTTTTTAATATTGAATTTTCTTAAAACCTACTTTCGAACCATTTTATTTACTTGTTTTTAAATTTAGAATCGTCACTATTTCAAATCAATCAAACAACCTGTTAGATACTAGTAATTATTTGACCTCATAAAATTAATAGATTAGATATTAAGTCCTTGTGGGATCGATATTTTTATACTACTTGAACAATACGTGCGCTTGCGTTATACGTGTGTGTTTACGTCGGTCAGTGGGCGTGCAGTGCAAGGGCTGTTTGGAACAAAGGCAATGCAGGGGGTGTTTGTGTGAACTGAAGGCACGTGAAGAGGCAGGAGGCTTACGTTTGAAGTTTGTGTGCTGTGAAGCGGGGGGCCTGTGCGTAGGGTTGATGTGGCGTGAAGGACAAAGATATGTGGTGATTGTGCGTTGAGTGTGCTAGGCGTGAGGGCAAGGGGCTTATATATAGGGTGTTTTCTCGGCAGTTTGTGGGGCAGTTTTGGAGGTTTTATTTACGTGAGTTGGCTGGCTGCTTGAAGGACTTGTTACGTGGCTGAGTTGGCTACTTGAAGGGCTTGTTACGTGGCTGTGGTTTGAGGTGTTTGTGAGTGCTATTGGTTGCTTGAAGGGCTTGTTACGTGGCTGCGGTTGGCTGCTTGGAGGGCTTGTTACGTGGCTGCGGTTTGAGGTGTTTGTGAGTGATGTTGGTTGCTGCGAGAAAGGGCTTGTTATAGGTCAGTTTGTGTGTGAAGCTTTGTGAGTGAGAGTTTTTTTCTTGTGTGATGGGTTGTGCTTGGAAGGCAGTGAGTGGGGTTGACGTGAATGGAGGCTTTCTGGTCAAGGGGTGAGTGAAGGGCTGCTTTTGGTTTGAGAGATAGTGGACGTGGCTGTGTGCAGGGGAGTTACGTTTAGGGTTTCTCTTTTGTGTTTTGCCGTGAGAATGAGCTAGGGAGGAGAGGAAAATTTTTGTGTTTTGTATGTGCCGTGGGGATCTAGCTAGCTTTAGAGTTGCATTAGTGTTATGTTTTATAGTTACAAGCTAGGGTTAGGGTTGTGCATGAGATTTTAAAATAAGGAAACAAGATCAAGTAAATTAGGGATGGATTTAATTAGTTTAAAATGGGAAAGGATAATTGTATTTTGGTGGGGGAATATATTTTAATTGGTAGGTGATTTATTTAAATTAGGAAGAGATTTGCTTAAATTAGGAATTGGAATTTAATTTGATTTTAATTGGATTTAATTTAATTTCAATTTAATTGGTTTTAATTTAATTTAATTTAATTTTTGTTTTAAATATGCTTTAATTATTTCTTGGATTGGGCTTGGGTGAGATGGGCTTGGTGTGTGTCTTTCGGGAGTTTGGGCTAAGAATGTGTTTTAAAACAGAAGTCCAACAAGCGAACCCGAAGCTAAACAAGCGAATAAAATCCAACAAAATATTGATTTTTGACTTTTCCCTTCCGACGTCCGTTTCCCGCGACTTCCGCGACTTAAAAGGTAGTGCCTCTAAATGAGACTCATCATAGGGACTTACATGCAAAAATACAGTGCCTACATTTCTGCCATAACTCTACCCAATTCTTTGATAGCCTCAAAAAATTTTGGTTCAGTTCCAGAGCTAGTTCCACAAAACACACAGATATTAGTGGCTCGTCATCTTGAAGTTTTCTCCATTTTTATTTTCCCTCTTATCTAGATGTGTTAAAGAGAGAAATGACGAGCTGCATTTATGGATCCTGAAAAAGGGTAGTAATAAATGCACTAGTACCTGCAAAATGACAACTATAAGATAAACAGTAAAATAGATCGTGAAAGTCAAAAGTTTAGATATTTTGGCAAAAGTAGGGGAAATCAAAACAGTAAAATAAAGTAAATCAAAACAGTAATTTAAAGAAAAGAAAATCAAAGCAATAAATTAAAACAATATGTACTGGTAATTGTGATTGTGGCTCACATATTTCTTTGGTTTTACGTATAGTGATGGCTTGAACGCCCTCTATGGGTCGAGGATATACTTCACATCCAATTTTCTTATAAATTAGCAACAGAGTCTTTTAAAGTCATATTCTTGATACTATATTGTTGTCTTTCTTTTTGAAATTATGTATGTAAGTTGCGAATCAATCTATCAAATCCATTAGGATGTGTCTCAAGAGTCAATGATATATTATCTAATGACTTCTTACTCAAGCCATCTCTAATGGATTTAATTATTTCTTCGCGATTATTAGACATCATTCCTAAAGAATGACAATGAGTATTGCACGTCCAACGTGCGTATTTATAACAAACACCTAATTGTTCAGCTCTATCTTTCTTAGCATAGGTGCTTTTCTCCAAACCATGTATATAAGAGATGAATGAATTTTGAAATTTAAGGACTCTTGTTTTAATCATTTCTTTCTTGTAAAGGTATAAAAAAAATTTAATCGGTCGACGTGTCCTTATATTATCTTTGAAATATATTCCGCGTGTGTATTTTAAAGGATTAATGTCTTTTATATCTTTTAAAATCAATCAAATTCTATGTTTATGTTCTCTCAACACATTTAACAATTTACCTTCTTGATCGCTTGTAAGAGAATCAGAAATTACCGCAGGGTAAGTTTGTTTATCTCCAAGAAATGTATATTTCAATCCTTCAGACAAAGTTTTTAATTCCAATTGGGTGCTTCTTCATGTTTCTCTTCTTCAAGTGTTCTTAGTTCCTCAAAATTTTATTTCCCTACATCGTTTTCTAGTACCCATGTAGAATCAAGTAAAGAAAATTATAAGAAATATCTGAATCTAATTGCATTTTAAGAAAATTAGTTGTACAGATTTTCAAATGGTCAGATTCAATCCCCTGAAAATATTTTTCCAAAATTAGTTCAATTAGTTTCATGTTCTCATTTTCACAATCCTCATCGTATAGTTGTTTGCACATATTAAAAACATTAAGCTCCAATGTCATATTGCCAAAGTACAAATTCATGATTCCATTCCTACAATTAATTAAAGCATTGGTTGTTGCTAAAAATGGACTATCAAGTATTACATGAACTAGCTTGTAATTGTCTGCTACAGGTTGTGTTTCCAAGACAATAAAATCCACATGATATATGAATTTATCGACTTGTAATAACACATTTTCCACAATTCCTTTTGGTACCTTAACTGATCTATCAACAAGTAAAAGAGTAGTTGAATTTAGTTTTAACTCGTCAATATTAAGTTGTTGGTAAACCAAAAATGGAAGCAAATTGACACTAGATCCAAGATCAAGCAATGCATGTTAAATTTTATAATTTCCAATAATACATGAAATGGTTGGACAACTTGGATCATTGTATTTCAATACATTATCGGTTGAGAGAATGGAACTCACATGTTCAGTTGGAAAAGCTTTCTTTCTTACCTGATGTTTTCTTTTAACAGTGCACAAATCTTTCAGAAATTTGGCATAAGATGGTATTTGTTTGATGGCATCTAACAAATGAATATTGACCTTCACCTGTTTGAATATTTCATATATTTCTGAGGAATGGTTCAATTTTTTTTGTTTTCAAAGCTTGAGAAAATAGAGGTGTATGAGAAAATTTATTATCATCAACAATAGGTAATGTTCATCAACCCCTTCCTTATCGTATAAAACTGATTTATTTTCAACTTCACGAGGTTCAAGAATAGGTCTGTGGATGACCTTACCACTGCGAATAGTAAAAATATATTTGACTTGGTCTATGTGTTGACTACCAGAACTACCCTCGTGAGGATTTTGATGACTCTTGGGGTTTGGCAGTGGTTGTGCAGGAAACTTTACTTTCTCATTAATGGTCAATGCATATGTGATTTTGGAGAAAGTATCTTTCAAATCAATCAAAGTTTGCACATTTTGGTTATGGTGGCTTCATATTTCTCAATGAATGCATGCAAGGTATCATCAAGGGTTCTCCTATGCGGTGGGACATATGGTGCATAATTTTGGAAATTTTGGAAATTCTTCTGCAATTGTGGAGGTTGTATCGATGGTTGTTCTTGGTTATCATTCCTCCAATTGAAGTTTGGATGGTTTCTCCAACTAGAATTGTAGATTTGGGAGTATGGGTTTGGATTTGGTCTCTTGAAGGTGTTTGTGGAACTAACTTGGTCATTGAGACATTCTTACAGGGTTGTCAAGGTTGGGCAAACTTGTGTGAAATGTTCATTTGAATAACATATTTGACATGTGACTTCTTGAACTGACTTGGCATGATTATTCTTCTTCATTTATAATGCCTCAACTTTTTTAGCTAGAGATGCATATTTAGCAGAAAGGTCATGGTCTTCCCTAAGGTTAAACATGCCTCTAGCATATGACTATGGTTTTACAGATGACTCATAAGTGTCAATTGTATCTCATTGTTGTGCATTCTCTGCTAATCTAGTGCATCTTCGGGATTTGTTGTCCCTAAACTCATTATTACACATTATTTTCATTACATGTCTACCTTAGGGTGTTAAACCCTCGTAGAAGTAGGAAATCGGCCTCTATGTTTCAAACCCGTGATATTGAAAAATATTTAACATTTCTTTAAATCACTCCCAACATTGGTAAAGTATTTCCTCCAACTCTTGTGTGAAAGTTATGATTATCCTCTTAAAGGAGTTTGTCATGTGAGAGGGAAAGAAGTTTTCAGAAACTGCTCTTGTAAATCATCTTATGTTCTGATTGATCTTGACCTAAGGTTTTGCAGCCAAATTTTTGTAGGAAACAGCTTTCCTTAGCATAGCGGAAGTTGCTAATGTGGGTACTAGCTTCGGTATGGACCTTTAAAATTTTCTTTACCTTCTCTTTTTATTGTAGCCGAAATCCTCCAACTCTTGGAGAATAGATTTTTCTCATTTGATGTAGATGAGTTTCATTTAATGTCCAACACTTGGATCAATCACCTGATCTTCTGAACTATGACTCGAAACCAACAAACCGAAGTGTACGCTTCACTCACAAAGATCAACTCTGAACCTTTTAGAGAAGTATAAAATCAAACTCTAAATAATTTACATAATGAAATTGTCACAAATATGTTTGGCTAATTAGAAATATTGAGTGAAGAAGATGAAAGTATTAATTTCACTCTTGTATTTCTTTCACTTCTCAACACTTGAGAAAAAGAATTCTCTCTTAACTATTGAAATATAAATTCTGGATTTCTTATTTTTCTCTACCTCTCTCAAACTTGTGTGAAAGCTTGAATTCTCTTAAAATGATCACTCAACTATTGAGTGGAGATGGTAGAGATAATATTCTCTTTCAAATGAAAACCACATTTGTCATTAAGCATCTAATGCTTTCTTGCATAAATGTGAATGTCATACCAAAACATAAGATGTCTTTAGCTAATGACAAAATCATTAGGTGTATACATGCCACCTAATAGACATAATAAATTGGAGAGCTTGGTGAGCCATATGGCTATGTCTCCAAGGTGAATAAAAAATCATTATCTTAATAATGATTTAATTATCTTAATTATGATGTAATAATTATCTCATAATTATTACTAACTTGATTATCTTATAAACATTAAGTTAAACTAATTTAACATAGTTTCATTTGTGACAAAATATATTATTAATCTTATTAATAATATATAAATATTATGTGAGCATATTAGCAGACAATCTAATTATATTAGGTTTGCTACAGTTAATCGAGCTAGCACGAGGAACAAATGGAACTACGGTTCTGACCTCCAATAATCCCGAAATATTAATTAAACTCTTTAATCAAATATTACGAATTATTAATTTCGTGTTATTCCACTAAAAACTCAAAGTTGAACTTTTGCTACCGTAAATGGAAAATATAAGCCGAACAACTTCGGTGTCCATCGATATAGTCACTACATATGGATATAGCCCTTCACGAATATCTCATAAATATAGCCGGGTCAAAAGTCTGTTATACCCTTCTAAATATTTTGTCTCTTAAGCAAAATTGATTCTATAATGAACAATTCATTCATAATAATTATGAATATAATACTTTCTATTCGTAATGGAAAATTTGAGTGCTCAAATTGTTCAAGTCTCGAATCAACTCTTAAAAGCGATATTTTTCTTCTTCTCGTAAGGAGAAGTGAATTCTATATCAATGTAAAATATTCTCAGCTACACACCAAACTATATCCCCAAAATACGTAGTTATTGGCTGGAAATGTAACATCAACCTCACCTTAGTAAATCAAAGGACATGGCTTGTCATACAGGAGTTCGTAGTACACTCAGGATTAAGATCGGACCCATATATGACCATCTAGTAGATAAATTAATTGCTTTGATTAACGGATATTAAAAGAAATTCATATTTATCTGAGTCAAGTCCTATATGATCTCATCATACAAGGTGCCTACATTCCCATGTCACTACATGAACGATCCCGGATCAAGGTCGTTATACAAGTATAGAATGGACCGCAGTTATAGATAAACCACAAATAAAGTACCATATTTGTTTGTTCTCTATGGACTATTAAGATTACTTGTGCATCAAACATACATTAAGTCTGAAGGTACAAGAGTAATCAAAGTAAACAAGACAATTGGACAATATGCGATATAAATCAAACAACTTTGATAAATGAATAATGAATTTATTATTACAATAATCAATTCCGTTTACAATACATGAAGCTTTATGGCATATATCCCAATAATTTTAGCTTTATCCTTTAAAGAAAAAGGAAAAAAACTTGAGTCAAATTATATTCATGTTGTAATTTTGGTCTGTGCAAGTATTACATACCTCTTCGAATTATCTCAAGTGCCGATAAGGCTTTTCTGATTCTAGACCGTGGAATGTGGGTAAAAGTTGGATGATATCTGGTTTAAAATTGAAACGTGAAACATCTGGGGAAAAACAATACAAGATGGTGATCATGTCCTAGTGGGTTTCATGAATTGTCTGAGTGTCCTATGATGGTTAAGATCATCATGCTGAGACTAATTTTCTTCCCGATCAACTGGATGTTCAACTCGGGTAGGTGGAATTTCATTTTGGTTCTCGTTCATTTTGACTGATGATGATGGTGATGATTACTCTCTATTTAATCTACCGCTAGATGATCGAGACCAATGTCTTATGCAACCTAAATGTAGACTATATGCTGAAATTAAAATATACAAATGCAATACTTACAAAAAGAAAAATAATAATAATAAACAAGTGAAAGAAAAAAGTAAAAATAAATGACCAAAAAAACAAATACAAAAAAAAAAAAAAAAAATACAAGGATATTAAATTAGTATTCTATCTACTAAATTATATTCCCCGACAACGGCGCCAAAAACTTGACACACTCACAAAGTGGTTATTTACTCTTAAGTATAAGAGTGTTGAATTAATAAAATAACCCGATAAGTCTGGGGTCGATCCACATGGAATAGATTTAATAAGATAAAATAATAATTCGAGTAAAAATAAAAAGAGTGAATTGTTTGAAGTGATTGGAAATTTTAAATTAGACTGCAAAAATAAAATAAAATATCGGGACTAGGGGATCCATTTTTAATATTTCAAATTTAGAAATCTTACATTTTATAATATATAAATTATCATTATTACCCAATTAATTTATTTCAGGAATTAATTATACCAAAAAAAATAAAACAAGTCATAAAGGCGGTGATAATATTTATCTATAACAAGTCCAGTTATGTACTCAATTATGCCAAATTGTAACGACCGGTGATCTCGTCGACCAGTGATCTCGACTACTTGTTCATTCTAAGACGAATGTTACACGACATGGTTATGTGGGACACATATACGCTCATGAAATAATTTTTGGGATAATCGATATATTTTCGAGATTCCAATACGATACGGTACAATATTTCACTCCGGATAGTCCATAGTATTTCAACTGTAACTTTTTCGTACGAACTCCGATTTTTATGAATTTTATATCGTCGGAAATCTAAGACTGAGAGCTACAACTTTCCAGTTGAGCATGTTTCCAAATTCAAACCCGAAATAAGTCAAAAATCGCAAATGCAGTGACTGCTATAGTAAATTCCGGATTTGTCTAGAAGAAGTGAGGTGGCTTAATCTTAACCACTCAAATCCATCACAAAGAATCAGCCCCCTCTATATATAGGACACTATTCCTTCATTCCAAAAATTAGGAAAATTATGTAGAGAAAGAGAGGAAAAACGTGAGCATGAGAAGAGAAGAAGAAGAAAGGGAGAGAATATGGAAAAGAGAAACAAATGATAAAAGGGACTTGGCAACCATTAAAGGTGTGGGGAAGTGTTGGAAATCAAAGGAAAATAGGTAAGAAATTCATGACCCAAATTGTATTATATTAAGTTTTGTTGATTTGAAACTTGTAGTATGTTGTGAACTTGAATATAATGATGATTGTATGGTTTCTGTATTAAGAAAATGATGATTGGGGAAACCCTCTAACTTGTAGAATGTTTGGGTGTAAACTAAGTGAAGTTCTTGAATAAAAATAAGTTGGTATTGAGTGAGGTATGGATTGTGTTGTGGATGTTTGTTGAAGTTTTAGGGAATGTTGTTGATGGATTATGATTTTGGTATATTGATATAAAAGAAATTTAGTAAAATACCTATAAGAAGGTGGTAAAAAGATGATATGAAGATTATGGAATTTTGGTTTTGGGAAGTGATTAAATCATGGTTTAAGGTTGATAATTTGATATAGAATTGATGAATTTAAAGTTCAATAAGTTAGGTTGTGCAATAAGATTGTTATGGAAGTGATTGTGGTAATTTTGGGTGATGGATGAGCATGGAAGAGCAAAGCAGAATCCTGGAAATCTGTTTCGCGTCGCGACGGAAAAGAGCTGTGCATCGCGACGCGCAAGACAAAAATGAATGCATACTTCTGGTCGCCGCGCGTCGCGACACACAAGGAGTTGTGTAGCGACGCGTGGCTCATAATATCCCAGAATCAGTTTTAAACCACCTCAGTTCCATCCTAGCATGTTAAAGACCACCCTTAAGGTCTCGTATCAATTTGTATGCATACCTTAAATCGAGATATAAGCATGATAAGCCTTATAGATAATATATGTTGATGCATCATTCAGTTTAGCTAAATTCTGATATTCATTTTTTAACATATATACTAATCAAGTTTTCGATCATAGATTATCCACAGGACTACGATCTTCTTCAATGAGGGGACTCAGTGTCATCCAAATTCCAAAAACTGTGAGTGGAAACTTTCTTTTAAATTGATTTTCAGTTTATTATTTTATACAAACAGACTTAGTTTCTCGCTTTTAGGGAGTTAGCCAATCTCATCATCAGTTTATATTGTGTTTTACATGTTTTAAGAAATGATTGGAAATGAAATGTTTTCAAACATGAGTTTTATATTTTCGGGTCATGGGAAAAACCCACCCTAGTATGTAACTTGATACATAAATGGAATTGACGGACAAAGAATATGTGCACATGTAGAGGACTGGGGGGACGGCGATACGTAACGCCCCCAGATCCTAGTTCAGGGCTAGAGGGTCGGTGATACGTTGTTGGGTTTCTCTAAGGTCCTAAGGATCATTTTCAAGCAATGAAACACATGTGAATACATCAAAGAAGTTGCGGAATACTTACAATGATCGGTTGAGCGATGCGAAGAACACAAAAACTTCAAGCTCTCCTCCAAGGTGCTCACGGCAGTGGAATTTTTGTGCACCTCCAAATTTCGGTCATGGTCCTCCATTGATGAATCTCCAAGCTCCAAGCTTTCTATGGTGATTCCATGCTCACGAAATCGGTTCCCTATCACCTTCGCAAGACTCTTAAAGCGCGCTAGCACTCCGGAAATTTTGCCACAAAATTTCCTTTGCTTCTCCTTCAACTCACGGTGAAACCAGAAAATGAAGAAGAAAAACAGCCCATTGGGCGTGAGAGAGGAGAGAGTGAGAGAGAAAAGTGTGTTGTAATTAATTGATTTCCAAAATCAAATAAGATATACCAAATTCAAAATTTGGTAAATGGCATTAAAGCCATCCAACCACCTTCATCAATCAATCAAGTGACAAGTTGTCATATCACTCAAAGTGACTAATGATTTGACGCTTGATGTGACTTGTGGGCCGCACTTAAATTCGCAATGCGGGTGTGCCCGCAAACACTCCCGGGCTCGGGTTCGCTAATTCCAAATTAACGAATTTTCCGTTGCGACGAAATTAAATCTAATTTAATTAAATAACTTTGCCTAGCAAAATTACTATTCACGTCGCTAACGAATTAATTCTAAATTAACTCGTTCGCCTGAATTAAAATCTAATTTTAATTCCGCGTCGAAATCCAATTTCGTATAATATATCGAATATATTATTTTATCGATTAATTCCAAATTAATCGTTTTCTCTCTTTAATTAATATTTTATCCCATATAAAATATCTCTGTAATTAATCCCAGATTAATTTTCTCTCTTATCTAATTAATCCCAGATTAATAAAGTGTGAGTCATACGTCATCGGTGAATCTTCGGGAAGCGACCCATGAGATCCCCTGATAAGTTGGCAGTAAATCCGGTCGTCGGACTATCTGAACACGTAAGTACCTAGTACTACGTTTTTACGATTTACAAGACATGGTTGGCTTCTAGCAAAGCACCGTGCCTACCCAATTCTCCAGAAATATTCTTACTGGAATATTTGATCTATATCAGGCGTAGTATACGTAGTATTGCGTATTTCGATCCAGCATCGGATGTCACGTGCAAGGCCTGGGGCTGGAAATGTGTCTGCCCCGTACGAAGCACATATCGGATCTCTGGTAACTAGTCTCTATAATCGGATAAACATGACATAGTCATAATATCCCTATAGCTGCAGCATATAAGAGAACGAGTCATGTATCCTACGTGATCATCATCTCCACTATGACTGGAGTGATACTTCCATCTCGACATCACACCCACTACACTACGATTATCAAAATACCCAGAAGAGGCGTACACAGAACCTGTTAAAGCCCTGGACGACCAAAACCAAAGTTTATTGATTGTCGCAAGTATTAGCGGTGCAAGTCTCAGGTTAAGACCAAATACAACTACCCTGATTCGGACTTCCATAGACACATAGTCATACTACCAATGGAATTCCGATGGGTCTATCCAGAGCGAAGATGTTTCTCGTACCATCGGTAAACACAACCTCCTATTACATTTGCATGAGTAACCTATACCCAAATATATTAGAACTATGTCGTTATGCTCCCATAACACGCACAAGTGTAATACTAGTCTTTTACGTATTATCGATGTCCAATCTCGATAATACTCTGACTAGGGATACTTAATGATTAAACCTTCGTGGATTGATACTGTCTCATATCTTATCAATCCGGAACTAATCATATGGACCTTCTATCATTTATATATCTTGGTAATCTAATTACAAATGATAAAAGGGCAATTTCCTTTGTCACATAGTTAATTTGTACAACAACACCATGATCTGTACAGATAGTGATGCTATGGGTCATAACTGTCCAACAGTCTCCCACTTGTCCTATAGCCAATCACTCAAGTGTCCTACACCCGAACTATGTACGGTTCGCTCAAACTTCTGCTGAGTAAAGGCTTTCGTCAGCGGATTTGCATGATTATCATCTGATGCGATTTATTCGTTCATCACATCGCCACGATGTATTATCCGAACGAATCAGATGAATATTTGAAGTATATATCTCGATCGTTGATGAGACCATTAATTCTTTAGCTTGTGTTGTAGCCTAGCTCAGCAGCTAACAGAACTATATCTAATCTAATTAGATTATTATCAATCCAGAAGGCTTCTATTGATGCCTCAGCTTTGCGCAAAAATCCACTTGTGTTGTTTATTCGGTAACCATATCTTGCATGGA
The DNA here is from genome assembly GCA_019454045.1 of Zanthoxylum bungeanum. Classification (NCBI taxonomy): domain Eukaryota; kingdom Viridiplantae; phylum Streptophyta; class Magnoliopsida; order Sapindales; family Rutaceae; genus Zanthoxylum; species Zanthoxylum bungeanum. Next base: position 214,757 of record SKCR01026073.1, on the reverse strand, counting down.
AGATTTCCAGTTCACTGTTTCGTTATTCAAACTGTGTAGTACCATTGTTACGACTTATAGTCGTTTTATCGGTTAGGAAACTTGCAACGGTGAACCCAGTCACTTCAAGTTCTCATTCTCTATAGTATAAGAAGGAATCCTTAGTTCTCTAAGATACTCAAGGATGTTCTTAACATCAATCCAATGACTATTACTGGATTGGCCTGATTGTGACTCCATATGCTCAAAGCGTATGAGACACCAGGTCGCGTACATTTATTTCAATGTACGAGTTCTCGGAGAGTATTAACAACTCTAAATCTATCACAGTAGATCTTTATTCCTAAAATAAAGGTTGTTTCTCCAAGGAATTCTACGGAGAATTTTCATGAAATCCAAGCTTTCCCCGAATGTATTTATGGGAATATCATTTCCAAGAAAAGAAATGACATGTCATCATTACTTAGGACATTCACTGTCAGTGCGCTCCCACTAACCTCCTTATATACACAAGAATCATTTTCGTTTTGAATTAAATCATACACCATTATGATTACATCAAAACGATAATTCCAAGAACGCTATGCTTGCTTCAATCCATCCATGGATCGAAATAACTTGCAAACCTTGTTTGCTCGTTTTTGTTATGAAAAAAACCGTCAGGATGTTGTAAACATCCTCCAAAGGGTTTCCATTAAGGAAAGCAGTTTTGGCATTCAGCTGCCATATTTCATAAATGAAACATGCAGCATAAGCAAGCATTATCCAAATGAATTTAACAATGGCAACAGGTAAAAGGTTTCATCGTAATCGACACAATGTTGATAACGATACATTTTCGCTACAAGCCTAGCTTAGTACTTTGGTATGTTGCCTTCCATGTATGTCTTCCTTGAAGACTTATGTAGTACCAATAGGCACAATGCCTTACGGTACATCAACTAGTATCCAAACTTAGTTGGTATACATGGAATCCATTTCGGACATCATGGCACTTTGCCATGATAGGGAGTCGATACCTTGTATCACTACCTCATACGTAGTCAGTTTGTATTCCTCAATAAGATTGATATCTTTATTAGGTGAGATCGTAAACCCATACCCCAGGTTGTTTTCTGACTCTCTCCGACATACGTGGTTCTTGTGTATTCGAAGATTACTGGTATAGTTTCATCCTTGATGAACTATTTGTGTTCCAATAAGGACTCGGTGCCTTGAACAGTATTACTCCGATTTTCATCGAGTTTTACATTCCTCGCACTTACCACTGCATATAGGTATTCCTCTTTGGAAAATCGCATGGCGAGCAACAATTACATTATTCTCTTGTGAGATGTATAAGTACTATACTTAGGTTTCCCTAGGATAACCTACAACTTAGGCACTTATCCAATTTGGGTTCTAGTTTGGTATCATCCAAACTTATGCCTAGCATTCCCAAATCTTCAAGAATTAGAAAACCCAGTTTATTTCCTGTTCATATCTAATATGAAGTCTGTCAAACAGATTTTATAGAACCTTATTCAAAATAAGTTTTGCAATGTTTATGCGTATCCGTTGAAGAAAATGGTAGCTCAGAGCGACTCATGATTAACCTTTTCATGTCCAACAAAATTTAGTTTCTCTGTTCGGACACACCGTCAAATTGACGTGTTCCGGGAGGAGTTCTCATTGAAAGAATACTATACTCTTTCAAGTATATGAGAAACTTATTGCTTAAGTATTTTCATCATGGTCTAACCGTGATGGTTTAATACTTTAGCCGATCTGTTTGTCTATTTCGTGTCGAAACTGTAAAAGTTTCCGATTTGTGTTTCGAAAGAAACACATAACCATAACGTGATGTCACATCTGTAAAGGTCACGAAACATTCATATCCACCTCTAGCCTAGCTAGACATGGGCCCACTTACGTCACTATGAATGAGGGCTAACAGATCGGTGGCATTTACACTTTTACCAAGTAAAAAGGTGTTTCAGGCACTTTGCCTAATAAACTAGATTCGTAGACATTATTTGAATAGAATCAAATTTGTCCTAGTACCCACTCTTCGAAAGTGTGGATATACGAGCCTTGTTAATTGTGTCCCAGATAACAATGTCACTCATAAGTCTCAACTGATTTACTCAGTTTGAGCTATTTGTTTGTCATGTCATATGTTTGAGATTTACTTATATTCAAAATATAAATACTGTTATTTACATCTAATGTGTTTATCTCAATATCATCTTTATAAAATAAAACACTTTAGTGTTCTAGAATATAAAGGTATATCCGCAACGGATTATACTCTGATATAGAGATAATGTATCTAGTCAAACTAGTTATATTGTAACAGTTTCCAAATTTAAGTACACACCCGAAGGGTAGTTCCTAAACTTAGGTATCTACGGTTAAAACAGCGACTTTCGTCCTATTTTCGTTACGCAGATAAATCTCTATTGAAGTCAGTATCCTGCTTGTCAGCAGATTCTGCACATCAATGCATATTTATGTACCACACTTAGTATCTAAAATCCAATTTTAATACTAGAAGCGAACATGTTTATGACAAATATTCTTGAAGTCGGAGCCTTGCCCGTCTTCAATTCCTTCATGTCTTTTATCTTCCCAGAAGATTATAATGATTTTGCCTTTGCCCCATTTCCACACCCCAGAAGCCTTTGGCCAAGCCTTGGCCTTCTAGAATGTCGAACTGAGATGCGCCTTGCGCTTCTTGCCTTATTGCAAACTTTGGCTTTGTCTCCTTGAGTATAGCCATTAACTCTCCAACAGTTTACTATTGCAATTTTTTCTTCTAAGATCTATGGATAGATCTATGAAGATCCTTCAATTTCATTATCATACTATAAGGATCTAATCCTTAGTTCTGATTAAGAAATTAAGGAGTCTATTTGGCAAGCTTAATGGATTAAGCACTAAAGTTATCATCACATGAATCTTCCAAAGATCATGCTCAACTATTTGCTCAACTCCAGACTTAGGCATAAGATGTTTTTTATCAAATAAATTAACTTCTTAGTTTTCAAGACTATCCTGAAGTTTTATTCCCAATTTGAAAATTAAAGTCGTTTAAATACATTTTCACCAAGGATTATGTTTTAAACACTAATCTTTCAGTTATCTTGATTCTAATAGTCCAACTATTTAATCAATGATTTTAGGTACTATTCATTATAATGATTACTATAGTCCAACTATATAATCAACTATAATTTAAATTAGTTAACTTCAATTATATTGAACTATAATCCAATTATAAAATCAACTATTAATTGAAATTAGTTAATTCAAATATATTGATTACTATAATCCAATTATATAATCAACTATAAATGAAATAGTTTGAATACATTCCAACTGTTTAATTAAAACAACATTAAATATTAGTCCAACTAATATATTAATTTATTTGACGAAATATCTGAAATGAGCGAGTATGGCAAGTAACTAAACGAATATTGCAAATTTAATACTTGCCTCCCACTATTTTTCGGCGAGCCTCTAACCCTCTGTGGAGAACTCGGGAAACCTTGTTTCCTAGTGGGCTAGGATCCCGTTAAATAACACACAATCTTGACTTTGGCCAACAAATTGTATGATAATTAACTAGGTAGATCTCTAAGATCAATTGGATCCCATCCAATTCCTAGATCCAGTAGGTGGACATCCAAATCCGAAACATATATCTTATATATGCCAATATATCCAATATATTGCCTAACCTTTTTCCTCTGAATCAACTAAGTCTTGGCTTTGGCACAACAAACTTAGTGATCCCAGTTAAGCGGAACCGATTGACCTTGGAAAGCTTCGTAATCAATGTCGATGGACAAGAAGTCATCTTGACTTTGGCCAACAAATCACAACTTGGACAAGACACCAATATTGAACAAAGCCTTCATGATTCAAACACATCCTCGACGGACAAAGGTCTTGACTTTGGCCAACAAACCAATGCCAGTCTTGGATCTTGAGTAAGAATCACTCAATGGAAGGAAAAACACTTAATATGATGTGAGGGTTTTTCGCGTGCAATTGGCAACCAATTAATTATCTTTGTTAAGGTCTCATCATCATACACCCTTAACATGCATTCTAAACACATAATAAGGCGCATATAAATAAATATAATAATGATATGCGGATGGATACTTAACACATGTTTCCTAGAACAAATCTCTCTATTCCTCTCTCCCTCCCGCTAGCACAAGTATTACTTCTACCCGATTACATAACACTTCTAAAGAAACCTCATTTACATTGAGGGGAATAGGTGAGAAGAGAATACAAAGAGTAAGGAGGTAATAGGCTGGACACGCAGGTCCAATTAATAAATTCTAAATTTATTACAACAATTTCCAAAATTGCCCCACCCATCTAATATCCATCTGATATACATTATTCATGCATCGCAACCATGTATTCACACAAGCATGTTATCAATCAATCTAATCCAATTAATTAATCTGAATATTAATGACCATCCAATGTTCAAACAACGATTTGATTTTGTGCGAGTCCAACTCGTTTTGCGAATAAGTACTCAAAGTATGAATTATTGAATTAAATTAAACTACAACATTAAATCCAATTTAATATGTATTTAATACTAATTCATTATTTAATTCCAAATTAAATATTTACACCTTTAATGTACCTTTACGACTTAGATTCCAAATCTAATCGTTACGGGTCTCAAAGCCCGATTAACATCCAATGTCAATTTAATTTAAAGTCCAATGGGCTTTTAATAGATTTCTAAGGCATGGACTTTTGGTCAATATGGGTCAAACCCAAATACCAAAGCCCATTTAAGGAATCACCCTTATTTGCCAAGAAACCAATTTAGGCCCATTAGGCCCAATTAAAATAAAGGTCCATTAAGTCATAATTAGACTTTATGGATATGGTTTTGGGCCCAATTGGATCCAACCAATTTAGCCTAAACCAATCTTGGTACAACCAAGCTCATTAAGCCCAATTACAACTTTTAAAGCCCAATTTCCAAAATAGACCCAATTAATTAAATTATCAAATTCCAAATTTTATAACTTAATTAACCAAAGTGTAAGCCATAATTAATTACCCAAATTAACATTTCCAAAACATAAATTTGTACAATTAATTATGCTTATCATGATCAAAACATGTCCAACACATTTTAATCAAAAAATCAACTCATTAGCATGCTTAATGGTCACGGCATTTTGGGGTAATTTATGTCCGATTCGGTTTCAATCCAATTAAATCCACAATCAACATTAAATCAACATTTCCCAAATGATTTTAACTCATCCAATGATAAAAATCAAAAAATACCATGACATAGGGCACTTATTCATATTCGGCCAAGCCAATATTTTTGGGCAAAAATTGATCCAATCAAATTTCATGAAATTGATCCAATACAACTTCAATTAAACATCATTCAAGCATGCTCAATCAAAGAATTTTATCAAATCATGCTCAAATTCATTTTACCCAATTTTAACCCTAAGTTCAAGTTTCATGCTCAAATGGCTCAAGATACCATTGTTGGGTTTCTCTACGATCCCAAGGATCATTTTCAAGCAATGAAACACATGTGAATACATCAAAGAAGTTGCGGAATACTTACAATGATCGGTTGAGCGATGCGACGAACACAAAAACTTCAAGCTCTCCTCCAAGGTGCTCACGGCAGTGGGATTTTTGTGCTCCTCCAAATTTCAGTCATGGTCCTCCATTGATGAATCTCCAAGCTCCAAGCTTTCTATGGTGATTCCATGCTCACGAAATTGGTTCCCTATCATCTTCGCAAGACTCCTAAAGCGTGCTAGCACTCCGGAAATTTTGCCACAAAATTTCCTTTGTTTCTCCTTCAACTCACGGTGAAACCAGAAAATGAAGAAGAAAAACAGCCCCTTGGGCGTGAGAGAGGAGAGAGTGAGAGAGAAAAGTGTGTTGTAATTAATTGATTTCCAAAATCAAATAAGATATACCAAATTCAAAATTTGGTAAATGGCATTAAAGCCATACAACCACCTTCATCAATCAATCAAGTGACAAGTTGTCATATCACTCAAAGTGACTAATGATTTGATGTTTGATGTGACTTGTGTGCCGCACTTAAATTCGCAATGCAGGTGTGCCCGCAAACGCTCCCGGGCTCGGGTTCGCTAATTCCAAATTAACAAATTTCCATTGCGACAAATTATATCTAATTAATTAAATAACTTTGCCTAGCAAAATTACTATTCACATCGTTAACGAATTAATTCTAAATTAACTCGTTCGCCGAATTAAAATCTAATTTTAATTCCGCGTAGAAATCCAATTTCGTATAATATATCGAATATTATTTTATCGATTAATTCCAAATTAATCGTTTTCTCTCTTTAATTAATATTTTATCCCAGATAAAATATCTCTGTAATTAATCCCAGATTAGTTTTCTCTCTTATCTAATTAATCTTAGATTAATAAAGTACGAGTCATACGTCATCGGTGAATCTTCGGGAAGCGACCCATGAGATCCACGGATATGTTGGCAGTAAATCCGGTCGTCGGACTATCCGAACACGTAAGTACCTAGTAATACGTTTTTACCGATTTACAAGACATGGTTGGCTTCTAGCAAAGCACCGTGCCTACCCAATTCTCCAGAAATATTCTTACTGGAATATGTGATCTATATCAGGCGTAGTATACGTAGTATTGAGTATTTCGATCCAGTATCGGATGTCACGTGCAAGGCCTAGGGCTGGAATCGTGTCTGCCCCATACGAATCACATATCGGATCTTTGGTAACTAGTCTCTATAATCGGATAAACATGACCTAGTCGTAATATTTCGATAGCTGCAGCATATAAGAGAACGAGTTTCGTATCCTACGTGATCATCATCTCCACTATGACTGGAGTGATACTTCCATCTCGACATCACACCCAATACACTACGATTCTCAATATACCCAGAAGAGGCGTACACAGAACCTGTTAAAGCCCTGGACGACCAAAACCAAAGTATATTGATTGTCGCAAGTATTAGCGGTGCAAGTCTCAGATTAAGACCAAATACACTACCCTGATTCGGACCTCCATAGACACATAGTCATACTACCATTGGAATTCCGAAGGGTCTATCCAAAGCGAAGCTGTTTCCCGTACCATCGGTAAACACAACCTCCTTTTACACTTGCATGAGTATCATATACCCAAATATATGAGAACTATGTTGTTATGCTCCCATAACACGCACAAGTGTAATACTAGTCTTTTACGTATTATCGATGTCCAATCTCGATAATACTCTGACTAGGGATATTTAATGATTAAACCTTCGTGGATTGATACTGTCTCATATCTTATCAATCCGGAACTAATTATATGGACCTTCTATCATTTATACATCTTGGTAGTCTAATTACAAATGATAAAAGGGCAATTTCCTTTGTCACATAGTTAATTTGTACAACAACACCATGATCTGTACAAATAGTTATGATATGGGTCATAACTGTCCAACATACGTAACGCCCCTATACCATATTTTCAGGGTCACATAGTAGCATGGATCAGCACTACCGGCTCGAGTTCAGTGGCTTGGGGAACGGCGATACGTAACGCCCCAAGACCACCAGTGTCAGGGACAAGAGTGGCAAGTTTTGGGGGACGGCGATACGTAACGCCCCAAAGTCATGGTTTTACATTCCTGGCTCCAGATAGGCGTATGGGGGGACGGCGATACGTAACGCCCTCATGCGTCAAGTTTTTCAAATACAGACCAGTTCCATATTTCAGATTTCCAGAAAAAGAGTTTTCAGATATCAGATTTCTAGAAAAGTTTTCCGACATTAGATTTTAGAAACAGTTTTCAGAAAGCATATTTCAAAAAGATAATTTTTTTTTTTAAAGAAGCTCAGATATTTCAGACAGAAAAAGACTTTTGGTTTTAGAACATAATTTTTTTATAACATTATTTAGTTTTTCGTCCACTCTCTTAGATGGTACAGTGATTTAACCCCCCATCTCTCATTCCCAATTTTCTGTTCTTGCAGGTATTCTCGGAGGACGGGCTCGGGAGGGCGGATACTGATGCAGTCACTAGGGTTTAGAGTCCACCAGGTCAAGTCATAGAGAATGTGAGTCTAGTCTGTTCAAGTAAAAGATATGTATTATTCATTGTTTGTGATAGTCGTTGTAAAAGTAAATGTAATTGAGTACACAATCATTAATGTTGAGTTTGTGAGTTATGTTATAAAGCTTGGGCTTTGGTCCCACTCTAAGATATTTAAATAAGATAAAAATAGAGTACACAGTCTTCGCTTTCGTCTTCTTTCCCTTTGACCAGGTCTGGGAAGAAGTAGAAAGTGAAGTAGGTTTTGGAGGGCGAGTCGGTACTCTCTTCCTTAGGTCATCTTCCGCCGTGATCAGCATCCTATGCAGTTCATGGTAGGAATAGATAATCCCATTCATGTTAAAGTACATCACGAATTGGCGATAAGAAACTGGGAGCGAACCAAGAATGACACTCCTACCGAGAATGTCATTCAGAGGGAGATTATGTTACCTCAGTTGATCGATCAAATCGATCATGTGAAGAACATGCGAGCTCACAGCTTGCCCCTCGTCCAGTCGCGCATGGAACAGTTCCATTGCAACTTTGTGAACAATAATTTGTTCTTAGTTCATGAACGATTCTCTTAATCGCATCATCATATTATACGCATATGGCATGCCATAGTATTGTTTCTTGAGTCCCGGTGCCAGTGAACTTAAGATGTATGATTTAACTTTTAAATCATCATCTTTCCAAGCTTGGAAAACTTGGTGTTCCTCCGGTGTTACGTCCTCAAGCACAGCAAGGGGCAGCGGACCCTCAAGTACATATCCCAACTTCCCGGAATCAATGACAATCCTTAAATCCAAATCCCAATCGGCGAAGTTCTCAGCGCCTTTAAGTTTGTTCTTATCCAACATACGCGCAAATGGATTAGTCAATTGTGCCGCCATCGCAAATCTATCATATAGATTACGAAAAATAGTTAGCAGATATAAAGTTGTTTCATATAATATCAAAAGCATTAACTAGATTATGGATTTTTAATCTAAAAATTCATCTCCCACTAAATCATGCAATATTGTAATCCCCAAACAGAATTTAAAGATTTAATAATTAAATTAAATACAAATGGTGAAAGGTGAAAGGTGGATCCCATGAATATATTTCAGCTCACAGCTTTGGCACGGTCTCGCCTACGTATATTCATCATATAGACAACTCCTTTTCAATCACTCAATAGTGACTCCTCGGTTTCCGGTCCTGGTCGTTCTCGTTGTGACAGCTTTGGCATGTTCACAAAGAGACGTACCAAGGTTAAACTAGTCAATGATAAACTCAAGCTACTTGCGTAACCCTGAAACCTTTGGCACGTTCAAGATTCCGCTTTCGCTTGAATTTATCTAATATCTGATATACATCCAGCATAAATAAATTTATATCGGCTACACCCTCACAGCGTTGGCACGGTCTCGGATGTAGTCATATAAAATTATCCATAGACCGTATTAACAAGACGGACCATGTAATATGCATCAAATACATAATTAATATAAGCCTTATTAACTAGGGATTTTCCGCAAAAGATACTTTTTACTTTATTTAATCAAATTAAATAAACACATGCATGCATCAATTAAAGATTAAATTAAACATTGAATTTAAAAGGCATAATCATATTAGTGTGGCCAGAATCAGACTCGCTCTCATACCATTTTGTAGGGGTTTTATGGCGAAAATCTAGTAACGCAGCGGAATCGCGGAAAATCAAAATTTTTCGATTTCAAAATTTTCCGATTTCAATCAAATAAACTTATTTATTTAATTACCCAATTATCAAATTCTGAAAAATTACATAAGAAACCAAATTTCTTGGTAATTACCGAATTGCCCCAATACTTTGCAAATTGATCATTTTAGTCCCAAAATTGTCAAATACAATTTTAGATGATTCTCAATAATTTCTAAAATGATTTCCAACAAGTCCAACTCATCAAAATCAGATTGCAACGAAATCCTCAATTTTGGTCAAATTGCCGAACACACCCAGAAAAATTCAGATTTTGCAATTTAGTCCTTTATGTTCAAAACATGCCAAGATCTAATTCAATCAACCCAAAAATTTATATGCATCATATACACACTATAATACATCACATTTATGAAAAACCTCAAATTTGGAAAGGGTTAAGAACCCTAATTTTACAATTTCATCAAATTGACCAATATTACCAAATCTTTAAAATCCAACACTTTAATTCATTCTTTACCACACCAAACAAGTATCACCACTTTGAAATAACTCTAGAACAATTATAGGTCACCAAGGAGTGGCTCAACAACTCTAGAATGGCAACTTGATTATCAAATAATCAAAAGAGAGCTTATGAAACCATTTCAAAACCACTAGGAAACCATAAATGCATACATCTTTCATTCAAGTTCACAGCCAATTAAAAACACAAACTATAAGTGAAAAGACAACATCAAAGCAACACAAGTTGAAGCTAAGCATGTTAGAAATATTTTTCATGTTGAAAACTTTAAAGAAAAACTTACAAATACAAAAGATTTCCAAGCTTTTTCCTTTTTCCTTCAAACTTTTCTCTCAACTTCTTTTGTGTTTATTTTTGTAACTTATGAACCCTAAAAATGAAACAAAACAATTTATACCTCCTCCAAAAGGGCTTGGCCGAATTTGGTATAATGCAAAATATCTAGATATTTAATTTTTGTTTCATTAATTTGCTTTATCAACTTGTGTTTTAAATCATTATAACTTTAATAAATTATTCAACAAGTCAAAAAAAGCAACTAAAAGCATTTCCATAAATATCACAACTTAAAGATATTTATATTTTAATTAATTTAATCATTTAACAATTAAATAATTAAATAATTACTTAAATACAAATATTTTAAATATATGTATTATATTTACTTTATATATCTAAATACATATATATTTATGATATTAGTCAAATATCACAATTTGACATTTAATTAATGTGTATTTAACAAAATATATCATTAAGTATAAATACACAATAATTAGGAAATAACTATTAGGTCCATTCGCATGTATTTTTCATTTAACCTTTAAACGACTTACAAATAATCAGTATTATTCATAAAAGCTGCCCAGTGCTCTACGAGTATATTTCACTAGTGAGACTCTCTAGATTCAGGCATATCCGTCACGAAATCCAATTTCGTGTCCATAATTTACCCACCCGTAAATTATGACGACCACGGATAAACTCGTTGAATCATACAGGTCGAGGTCATGGCATATGTATAATTCCTCCGTCACAGGAATCCGGATATATCCCAGAGATATAGATGTAAACGTCAAATCTATATAGGGACAATCATGTCGACGTCTATATTAGTAATCTCTAAAAGAACACTCAGTACTGACTTGTAAAGTGTACCACGGGCGCATGGTTTTTATCTGATTGCTAATCATATATGGACCACATATGCTCTGTACACAGAACTGACGGATCCTATCTCGACACACACAGAACACCTTGAGGATCTGTCCACACCCAACGAACAGGCAGAGGTCTGATCTAAATAGATCGGTGACGTGACTGACATCTAAGTGTGGAAGATGTCTCATGTGCCCACAGTGGTATCTCAAGTCGAAGAATCATAAATGCTACTCAACCCGAGAAGATTCTTATTGACATTTGTGTACCATCCATTAAGAATATTCGGTGAGTCGTTCAGTATTTATCCGCTATAAATACCTACACGTCTATACGAGTCCCCAAGACTCATGGTTCATTGAGAAACCATTGGAATCATATATTCCAGTATACGACATGTACCGATCTCAACGGGTTTACTTTACTGACCAAGTAGTGTAAACCTTAACCAGGAACTGTCTGAGAATAAAAACATCATGATACAACTCAATGTCAGTTGCGACGCATTTGCAACTATATCATGACTAATCATCCTAAGGTCTATTATATCTTTACCATATTAGAAGATATATTATATTATAGAAACTAGACCCGGCCGGCGGTTCGGTTCCGGTTCGGAACCGAACCGAACCGGCCGGTTTCGGTTCCACAAGTGTGGAACCGGAACCGAACCGGTTAAATCCGGTTCGGTTTCGGTTCCACACTTAAGTGGAACCGGAAAGTCGAACCGAACCGGAACCGAACGGTTCGGTTCGGTTCATTTTTTTTTTTTTAATTAATTAAAATAAAAAATTGAGAGGAGTCAAATCATTAAATAAAAAAAATTTATTAATTAAAAAAAATGAGATTAAATTTATAAATAAAAAAAAATTATTACATTGAAGAGCTTGAGCTTAAATTTTTTAAAATTTAAGTTGCCTACGTATCCTCCAAGGGTGAGAGGAATCAAAGCTCACGTAGTTCCATTACAAGTTTAAGACATATCCCCTTTGTAAATTATAATTTTACATTTATCAATCATCATTATCAGTTGATCCTTCGGCTCCGGGTCCGCAGCTTCCGCTTGCACTTGTTGTAGAAGCATTATCGAACAAATCTTCAAAATCATCGGGGGCATCTTCTTGTTGTCTCAGATCAGCTCGAGTCCAATCATCCGCACAATATCTCTCACTTGCTCTAGTGCCAATATCGATTGTATCTAATACCCATCGACTCCAAATGTTTATCAAATAACTTCTGAGGTATGGCCTTCGTAAGCGGGTCTGCCACAATATCTTCACTCGGTACCTTGCACACAATAATATCCCCTCGCGACACAATCTCTCGAATGATGTGGTACTTCCATTTCATATACTTCGACTTCTGATGCACCCTCGGTTCCTTTGCTTATGCAATGGCTCCATTATTATCACAGTATAACAGAATCGTATTCTCGATACTTGGGACAACTCCCAATTCTGTGATAAAGTTCCTAATCCATATGACTTCCTTTGCAGCTTCAGAAGCTGCAATGTATTCCGCCTCTGTGGTGGAATCTGTTGTTGACCCCTATTTGGAACTCTTCCAGCAAACTACACCTCCATTAAGGGTAAAGACGAATCCAGATGTAGACTTTCTATCATCGGGATCCGATTAGAAGTCGGAATTCGTATACTCGTTAACTTGCAGTTCACTTCCTCCATAAATTATCAACTTATCTGTAGTACCTTTAATATACTTGAGGATATGTTTAATGGCCATCCAATGGTCATTTCCTGGATTGGACTGATATCTAATGGTTACGCTAACAAAGAAACTGATATCAGGCCTTGTACATAACATGGCATACATTATACTACCCAAACACGAAGCATAAGGTTGGTTAGACATTCCAACCTTCTCATCTTCTGTTTGTGGACTCATCTTCTTTGAAAGATGAATCCCATGTCTGAACGGTATGTTTGATGTCTTACAGTTACCAAAATTATATCGTTCCAAGATCTTATCTATGATCAGCTTCCTTTGTCTATCTCTATAGAGTTTTATCCCTAAAACATAGGAAGCTTCTCTCAGGTCCTTCATGGAGAAATTCTTACATATATATGCTTTGACGCCTTGTAACATCCCAATACCAATCCCAATGATTAGAATGTCATCAACATAGATGACTAAAAATAATATCATGCTTCCACTGGCTTTCTGATACACACAGGATTCTTCTGAATTCTTGAGAAAACCAGACGATCTAATAATCTCGTAGAATCAAAGATTCCAACTTCGCAAAGCTTGTTTAAGTCCGTAAATGGACTTCTTAAGCTTACATACCATACCCGAGTTTTCGCTGGACGTAAAACCTTCCGGTTATTCCATATAGATTTCTTCATCAAGAAATCCATTTAGAAAAGTCATTTTGACATCCATTTGCCAAATCTCGTAGTCATGATACGCAGTTATAGAAAGCAAAATCCTAATAGACTTAAGCATTGCTACTGGCAAAAAAGTTTCATCATAGTCGACGCCAGGTCGCTGCGTGTAACCTTTTGCTACTAGTCGAGCCTTATAGGTTTCAACCTTTCCATCAGGCTCGTGCTTCCTCTTGTAAACCCATTTACAACCGATAGGAATAATTCCTTCAGAAAGTGGAACCAAGTCCCAAACTTGATTCCCATGCATTGAGTCTAACTCGGATTTCATGGCACGATGCCATTTCACGGAGTCGATGTCCAACATCGATTCTCTATAGGTAAAAGGATCAGGCTCTTCAACTAAGAGAACATCGAGACTTAATTCTTATATCAAATACAAGCGTTCAAGAGGTCTAGATACCATTTGTGACCTACGGAGTGTGTGTGTTGAAGGTTCATCATCTACTTGAACTTCAGGTTCCTCCATTGGTTCGTTGTTTTCAAGTTGGACTTCGTCAAGTTCAACCTGTCTATCATAACCACCTTCTGACAAAAATTATACTTCTAGAAATTTTACAAAGCGAGCTACGAACACATTTCAGTATTATTCATAAAAGTTGCCCTAGTGCTCTACGAGTATATTTCACAAGTGAGACTCTAGCATATCCGTCACGAAATCCAATTTCATGTACATAATTTACCCACTCGTAAATTATGATGACCACGGATAAACTCACTGAATCATACAGGTCGAGGTCATGGCATATGTATAATTCCTCTGTCACAGGTATCCGTATTTATCCCAGAGATATAGATGTAAATGTCAAAACTCTATAGGGATAATCTTGTCGACGTCTATATTAGAAATCTCTAAAAGAACACTCAGAACTGACTTCTAAAGTGTACCACGGGCCCATGTTTTTTATCTGATTGCTAATCAAGTTGGACAATTGTGAACCATAGCATCACTATTTGTAAAAGACATTGTGGTTTTTGTACAAATTAACTATGTGACAAAGGAAATTGCTATTTTATCATTTTGTAATTAGATTACTTTGATATATATAAATGATAAAAGTCCTTATGATTAGTTCCGGATTAATAAGATATGAGACAATATCAATCCACGAACGGTTTAATCATTAAATATCCATAGTCTTAGTATTATCGAGACTGGACATCGATAATGCAGAATAGACTAGTATTACACTTGTGCGCCTTATGGAAGCTTAACGGCATAGTTCTCATATATTTAAGTATATGATATTATACAAGTGTGATAGGAGGTTCTGTTAGCCGTTGGATCGGAAACAACTTCGCTCCGGATAGACCCCTCGGAACCCCATTGGTAGTATGACTATGTGTCTATGGGAATCCGCATCAGGGTATGTGTATGTGGTCTTAACCTGATACTTGCATCGCTAATACTTGCGACAATCAGTACGCTTTGGTTTTGGTCATCTGGGGCTTTAACAGGTTCTGTGTACGCCTCTTCTGGGTTTATTGAGAATCATAGTGTATTGGATGTGATGTCAAGATGGAAATGTCACTTCAGTCATATGGAGATGATGATCACGCAGGATACAGAATGGGTGCTCTTATATGTTGCAGCTATCGGGATAATATGACAAGGTCATGGTTATCCGATTAAAGAGACTAGTTGCTAGTGATCCGATATATGCATCGTACGGGGCAGACACAATTCCAGCCCCAGGCTTAGCATGTGACATCAGATACTGGATCGTAATACACAATACTTAGTATACTACGCTTGATAAAGATTATGTATTCCTTAAAAGAATATTTCTGGGGAATTGGGAGGCACGGTGTTTTGCTAGAAGCCAACCATGTCTTGTAGATCAGTAAGAACGTGGTACTAGGTACGCACGTATTCGGATAGTCCGATGACCGTATTTACTGCCAACATATCCAGGGATCTCATGGGTTGCTTCCCAAAGATTCACCGATGACATTTGACTCGAACAGAATTAATCTAGGATTAATTATAAGAGAGAGAAAATTAATCTAAGATTAATTACAGCAAGAATTTATCTGGGATAAAATTTGAATAGAATAGAGAACGCGATTAATTTGGAATTAATCGATTAAATAATATATTGGATATAATTAATTGAAATTAGATTTCAAAGCGGAATTTAAAATTGGATTTTAATTCGGGCAAACGAATTAATTTGGAATTCATTCGTAAGCGACTTTCGTAATAATTTTGTGAGGCATTATTATTTAATTAAAATTGGATTTAATTATGTCGCAACGGTAAATTCATTTAGTTTGGAATTAAACGAACCCGGGCCCGAGCGAAGTTGCATGTTGAGTTAGCCGACTTAAATTTGGAATTTAAAAGTGGTGGGACCCACTACACTTACATCAACTTGTTGGACATGTGATGGAAGTGGTTAGGCTTGAATTGGATTTGATTTGTTCGCAAGTAAGGCTTGGCTTTACTTATAATACACTCAAACCAAAACCAACACTCAATCTTTGTATAAATTAGCAAGTCAACTTTGGAAGTAAGACTAAGTTACTATTCACAACAAACCTTCTTCTTCTTCCTTGCAATTGTGGTGACTCTCTCTCCCTCCCATTGAAGTTTTGTTGCAAAATTTCTTTTGAGCTAGCACTTCAAGAGTGAATCAAGGTAATAGAGAAACTCATCCTTGAGTTTGGAACATAACACAAAGCTTGGAGCTCTCAACATACATCAAAGAATTTTAAATTCTCATCCATTCATTGTAAGTAATTTTCCTCAACTTATTATGATTATTCACACACCGAAATCATGTTGTAGAGACCTTGGGCATGTCTAGGACACTAACAATGGTATCAGAGCCATATCTAAGCATGATTTAAGTTTAGGGTTTATATACTTTATTTGGGGATTTTGTGTTTGGAGCATGATTTTTTTCAAATTAGTAGTTTGGTTGTGTTTTAATGATGATTAATTGGATTTGTGCATCATTAGAATTGAGAAAATTGGTTGGATCAAAATTTCCCTAATTCTCTAGCCATGGCCGAATATAAGACCTTATTGTATCATGGTGATTTTTTGATTTTAGACTATTGGATATGTTTAAAGCATGAAATGTATATGTATTGTTGATTTAATTTTATTGAAATCAAAAATTGGATATCATTTCCCAAAATTACCGTGAACAAGAAGCATGTAATAGATTGATTTTTGCTTTAATTTATGTTGGACATAAATTGGAAGATAAAGCAAGATTAATTAGTTTAATTGATGTTTTGGAAATATTAGTTTAACTAATTAATTATGGCAATTACACTTTAATTAAAATTAATGTGATATTTGGAATGTTATATTAATTAAAATTAATCTTTAAAATTGGATTGGGCTAACTTTGTTGTATTTTGGCTTAATGGGCTTGGTTGGGCCAAGCTTGGTTTTGGACAATTGGATTAGATCCAAATTAGGCCTCAAACCATTTCCATAAAGTCCAAATATAACTTAGGAGCCTTTAATAATTTAATTGGGCTTAGTGGGCCTAAATTGTTTTTTGGCAAACGGGTGATTCCTTATTGGGCCTTGGCATCTTGGATTAGATCCATATTGGCCAAAGCCCATGCCTTAAGAATTAATTAAAAGCCCATTGGACTTTAATTAAAAGGTATTAGATACTAATTGGGCCTTTGAGACCCAAATAGATTAGATTTAGAATCTAAGTCTAAAAGGCACTAAAATAAGTGTAATTATTTAATTTGGAATTAAATACGATCTAGTATTGGATACAAATTAAATTGAATTTAAAATTATAGTTCGGTATAATTCAAGAATACGTACTTTGAGTATTTATTCTTAAACGAGTTGGACTCGCGCAAATCAAATCGTTGTTTGAACATTGGATGGTCATTAATTCAAAGATTAATTAATTGGATTAGATTGATAGCATAACATGCTTTGTGTGAATACTTGGATGTATTGTATGAATAATGCATATCGGATGGCTATTAGAAGGGTGGGGGCAATTTTGGAAACTGTAGTAATAAATTTAGAATTTATTAAATTAGACCTGCGTGTCCAGCCTATTATCTCTTTACTCTTTGTATTTCTCTTCTCACCAATTCCCCTCAATGTAAATGAGGTTTCTTTAATGTATTATGTAATTGGGTAGAAGTTAGAATAGTGCTAGCGAGAGAGAGAGGAAATGTAGAGATTTGTTCTAGGAACAAAGTTTGTTATATATCCATCCGCATATCATTATTAATTTATTTCGCGCCTTATTATGCTTTTAGAATGCATGCTTAAGGGTGTCAGATGAGACCTAATAAAAAATAATAAATTGGTTGCCAATTTACGAGAAAAACCCTCACTTAAATATTAAGTGTTTTCCTTCTATTGAGTGGTTCTTTCTCAATATCCAAGATTGGCATTGGTTTGTTGGCCAAATTCAAGATCAATGTCCATCGCAGATGTGTTTGAACCACGAAGGCTTTGTTATATATCACATGTCTTGGGCAGTTGTGACTTGTTGGCCAAAGTCAAGGTCACTTCTGTACATCGACATGGATTACGAAGCTTTCCCACTGTCAATGGGCCGTGCTTAACTGGAATCATTAAGCTTATTGAGCCAAAGCCAAGGCTTAGTTGATTCAGAGGAAAAGTTAGGAAATATATTGGATATATGTTTTGGACTTGGAGGTCCACCTACCGGATCTAGGAATTGGATGGGATCCAATTGATCTTAGAGATCTACCTATTTAAATTTCATACAGCTTGTTGACCAAAGTCAAGGTTGTGTGTTATTTAACAGGATCCTAGCCCACTAGGAAACTGGGTTTCCCAAGTACTCAACAGAGGGTTAGAGGCTCACCGAAAAATAGTTGGAGGCCAGTATTAAATTTGCAATTTCATTTAATGCTTGTCAATTACGCACTTTCAAATTATTTTCGTCATTAAATATTTATATTAGTTGGACTAATATTTTATTATTTTTTTTAACAGTTGGACTGTACCCGAAATCGTTGATTGAATAGTTAGACTATTACAATTAAATATGGCTGGAAAGATCAACGCTAGGGACATTATCATGGGCGAAAATGTCTTTAACGGTGCGAACTTCCTGACTGGGATATGAACCTCAGGATTGTCCTGAGAGCTGAGAAGATGCTCTATACGATAGAGAAACCTCTCGGGCCTAAGCCCGGAATTGAGCAGCCACTTGAGCTTGAGCTTTGGAAGACTCACAGTGATGACAACTCAATTGCTCAATCTGTCATGCTTGCTGCAATGACCCCACAATTTCGTTGTCAAAACAAGGGATTGGATCCCTACGAAATGATGTTGAAATTGAGGGACCTTCACCGATCTAACCTAAGATCGCAGAAGTATGAATTGCAGAAGAAGCTCTTTCGCCCTCGTATGTCAAAGGGTACATATGTTGAGCACCATGTGTCGCAGATGATTGCTGACATCGAACAGCTAGGTCAGCTGGGCATAACCTTTGAGGCTGAGACTTCCATAGATTTGATCTTACAGTCTCTTCCTGACAGCTGAAGCGGGTTCATCATGAACTATAATATGATTAACCAAGAAAAGACTCTTGGAGAGTTGATGGCAATGCTGAAAAAGGCAGAAAAAGAGCTTTTAAATGGCAAGAATCGCGAGGCGCACTTCGCTTCGACATCTCAGAAAGCCAAGGCTTGTCCGAAGGCTTCTGGAGGTGTGAAGAAGAATAAGAGAAATGGCAAGGCCAAATCATCAAAGTCTTCTGGGAAGGCAAAGGAAAAATCCCAAGATGTATGCCTACAGTGTGGCAAACGGGGTCACTGGAAGCGTGACTGCCGTGAGTACAAGGCGCACAGGAGAGAAGTGAAGGCGGGAAAGGCACCGGCTTCAAGTATGTTGGTTATTGAAATAAACATGTCTACTTCTAGTTTTAAAAATTGGATTTTTGATTCTGGATGTGGTACTCATATATGTACTGATGTGCAGGATCTGCAGATTAGCAGGACACTGGCTTCAGGAGAGATCGACCTCCGAGTTGGAAATGGGACTAGAGTCACCGTTTTGGATGTTGGGACCTATATTTTGGAACTGCCCTCGAGGCATGTACTTACTTTATCATACTGTCATTATGTACCTAGTTTGACTAGAAACATTATATATGTATCTTATTTAACCCAATGTGGTTATACATTTGTATTCATGAACACATGGTGTTTTGTTTATAAAGATGATTTTGAGATATGCACTGCTGATGTAAATAATGGTCTTTATATTTTGAATATAAATGAATCTCAAACATATAACATGACAGACAAAAGGCTTCAAATAAGTAAAACAGATGAAACTTATTTGTGGCATTGTTGTCTGGGACACATAAACAAGACTCGTATATCCACACTTTCGAAGAGTGGATACTTGGACGGATTTGATCCTAATTCATACGACGTCTGCAAATCTTTTTTATTAGGCAAAATGCCTAAAACGCCTTTTAGCGGTAAAGGTGTACGTGCCACTGAACTGTTAGCCCTCGTTCATAGTGACGTATGTGGGCCCATGTCTATCCAGGCTAGAGGTGGATATGAATACTTTGTAACCCTTACGGATGATGCATCACGTTATGGTTATGTGTATCTTATGAGACACAAGTCGGAAACTTTTGAGAAATTCAAAGAGTTTCAACACGAAATAGAAAAACAGACCGGTAAAAATATTAAACATTACGGTCGGACCATGGTGGAGAATACTTAAGCAATGAGTTTCTCGATTACTTGAAAGAGTATGGTATTTTTTCACAGTGGACTCCTCCCGAAACACCTCAATTAAACGGTGTGTCCGAACGGAGAAATAGAACTTTGTTGGACATGGTAAGGTCTATGATGAGTCACACTGAGCTACCAATTTCCTTCTGGGGATATGCATTGAACAGTGCAATACTTATTTTGAATAAGGTTCCGTCAAAGTCTGTTGGACAGACTCCATATGAAATATGGACAGGAAAGAAACTGGGTTTCTCATTCCTGAAGATTTGGGGATGCTTGGCATATGTTAAACGTTTGGGTGGCACCAAACTAGAACCCAAATCGGATAAATGCCTATTTGTAGGTTATCCTAGGGAAACCAAAGGATATTACTTCTACAACCCATAAGAGAACAAGGTATTTGTTGCTCTCCATGCAGTTTTCCTCGAAAAGGAATTTCTAAATGCAGTGGTAAGTGGGAAGAAAATGGAACTCGATGAAAATCGTAGTGATACTATTCCTGACACCGACTCCCAAACGGAACACGAACAGTTCATCAGGGATGAGACTGTACCACAATCTTCTAATACACAAGAACCGTGTAGATTGGAGAGAGTCAGAAAACAACCTGAGAGGTATGGGTTTCTGATCTCACCTCATGTAGATATCAATCTTATTGAGGATAATGAGCCGGCTACGTATGAGGAAGCGATACAAGGTATCGACTCCGCTTTATAGAAAGATGCCATGAAGTCCGAAATGGATTCCATGTATACCAACCAAGTCTGGACACTGGTTGATGCACCAGAAGGTGTTAAGCCGATTGGTTGTAAATGGGTCTTCAAGAAGAAGACAGACATGGATGGCAATATACAAATGTACAAAGCTAGGCTTATAGCGAAAGGGTATCGTCAACGACATGGTGTCGATTACGACGAAACTTTTTCACATGTTGCCATGATTAAATCCATTCGGATAATGCTTGCTATTTCTGCATATTTCGATTATGAAATATGATAGATGGACGTCAAAACCGTTTTCCTTAATGGAAACCTTTTGGAGGATGTTTATATGCAACAGCCTGACGATTTTGTCATACCAAAATATGCAAACAAGGTTTGCAAGTCAAATCGATCCATTTATGGATTGAAGCAAGCATTGCGTTCTTGGAACCACCGTTTTGATGAGATCATAAAAGAATATGATTTCATTCAAAATGAAGATGATCCTTGTGTATATAAGAAGGTTAGTGGGAGCACACTGACATTCATTGTCTTTTACGTTGATGATGTATTGCTTATTGGCAATGACATTCCCATGCTACAATCGGTGAAAGCTTGGCTTTCATTAAAAATTTCCAAGAAAAATTTGGGAGAAGCAGCCTTTATTCTGGGAATAAGGATTTACCGGGATAGATCTAGAAAGCTGCTTGGACTCTCTCAGAGCTCGTACATTGACAAATTATTGAAGAGATTCAACATGGATCAGTCCGAAAGAGGACTACTTCATGTGTCACATGACGTCTCTCTATCTAAGGACATGTGTTTTAAAACTAAAGATGAGAGAGACAACATGAGTCGGATCTCATTCGCTTCTGCATTCGGATTGATCATGTATGCCATGATATGTACGCGACCTGATGTCTCATATGCTTTGAGCATGTGCAGTCGCATCAGGCCGATCCAGGTGATGGTCACTGGATTTTGGTTAAGAACATCCTTAAGTATCTTAGACGAACTAAGGATGCTTTCTTAGTCTATGGAGATGGAGAACTTGAGGTGACTCGGTTCACCGATGCAAGTTTCCAAACCGATAAGGACGACTCTAAGTCACAATCAGGGTACATATTTTATTTGAACAATGGAGCAGTGAGCTGGAAATCTTCCAAGCAAGAGACTGTTGCCGATTCAACAACAGAAGCGGAATATATTACTGCAGCTGAAGCAGCAAAAGAGGCAGTTTGGATCTGAAAATTCCTAATTGGATTAGGAAAAGTTCCGTTAGCAGCTGAGCCCGTTCCTTTGTATTGTGACAATAACGAGGCTATAGCGCAGGCTAAGGAACCACGGTCTCATCAACTATCCAAGCATGTACTTCGACGTTTCTATCTGATTCGTGAGATCATTCATCGTGGCGATGTGAAGATCGAAAAGATCGCTTCAGATGACAACATTACAGATCCGCTGACGAAAGCTATTTCTCAGTAAAAGTTTAAGCGACAAGTACATAGTTCAGGTGTTAGATACTTGAGTGATTGGCTATGAGCCAAGTGGGAGATTGTCGGACAATTATGACCCATAGCATCACTATTTGTAAAAGACATTATGGTTTTTGTACAAATTAACTATGTGACAAAGGAAATTGTTATTTTATCATTTTGTAATTAGATTACTTTGATATATATAAATGATAAAAGTCCTTATGATTAGTTCCGGATTAATAAGATATGAGACAATATCAATCCATGAACAGTTTAATCATTAAATATCCATAGTCGTAGTATTATCGAGACTGGACATCGATAATGCAGAATAGACTAGTATTACATTTGTGCGCCTTATGGAAGCTTAACGGCATAGTTCTCATATATTTAAGTATATGATATTTATACAAGTGTGATAGGAGGTTCTGTTAGCCGTTGGATCGGAAACAACTTCGCTCCGGATAGACCCCTCGGAACCCCATTGGTAGTATGACTATGTGTCTATGGGAATCCGCATCAGGGTATGTGTATGTGGTCTTAACCTGATACTTGCATCGCTAATACTTGCGACAATCGGTACGCTTTGGTTTTGGTCGTCCGGGGCTTTAACAGGTTCTTTGTACGCCTCTTCTGGGTTTATTGAGAATCGTAGTGTATTGAATGTGATGTCAAGATGGAAATGTCACTTCAGTCATATGGAGATGATGATCACGCAGGATACAGAACTGGTGCTCTTATATGATGCAGCTATCGAGATAATATGACAAGGTCATGATTATTCGATTAAAGAGACTAGTTGCTAGTGATCTGATATATGCTTCGTACGGGGCAGACATAATTCCTGCCCCAGGCCTAGCATGTGGCATCAGATACTGGATCGTAATACGCAATACTTAGTATACTACGCTTGATAAAGATTATTTATTCCTTAAAAGAATATTTCTGGAGAATTCGGAGGCACGGTGCTTTCCTAGAAGCCAACCATGTCTTGTAGATCGGTAAGAACGTGGTACTAGGTACGCACGTATTCGGATAGTCCGGTGACCGTATTTACTACCAATATATCCAGGGATCTCATGGGTCACTTCTAAAAGATTCACCGATGACATTTGACTCGAACAGAATTAATCTATGATTAATTATAAGAGAGAAAATTAATCTCGGATTAATTACGGCAAGAATTTATCTGGGATAAAATTCGAATAGAAGAGAGAACTCGATTCATTTAGAATTAATCGATTAAATAATATATTGGATATAATTAATTGAAATTAGATTTCAAAGCGGAATTTAAAATTAGATTTTAATTCGGGCAAACGAATTAATTTGGAATTAATTCATAAGCGACTTTCATAATAATTTTGTGAGGCATTATTATTTAATTAAGATTAGATTTAATTATGTCGCAACGGTAAATTCGTTTAGTTAGGAATTAAATGAACCCGGGCTCGAGCGAAGTTGCGTGTTGAGTTAGCCGACTTAAATTTGGAATTTAAAAGTGGTAGGACCCACTACACTTACATCAACTTGTTGGACATGTGATGGAAGTGGTTAGGCTTGAATTGGATTTGATTTGTTCGCAAGTAAGGCTTGGCTTTACTTATAATACACTCAAACCAAAACCAACACTCAATCTTTGTATAAATTAGCAAGTCAACTTTGGAAGTAAGACTAAGTTACTATTCACAGCAAACCTTCTTCTTCTTCCTTGCAATTGTCGTGACTCTCTCTCCCTCCCATTGAAGTTTTGTTGCAAAATTTATTTTGAGCTAGCACGTCAATAGTGAATCAAGGTGATAGGGAAACTCATCCTTGAGTTTGGAACACAACACAAAGCTTGGAGCTCTCAACATACATCAAAGAATTTTAAATTCTCATCCATTCATTGTAAGTAATTTTCCGCAACTTATTATGATTATTCACACACCGAAATCATGTTGTAGAGACCTTTGGCATGTCTAGGACACTAACAAATCATATATGGACTACTTATGCTCTGTACACAGAACTGACGGATCTTATCTCGACACACACAGGACACCCTGAGGATCTGTCCACATCCAACGAACAGGCGGAGGTCTGATCTAAATAGATCGGTGATGTGACTGTCATCTAAGTGTGGAAGATGTCTCATGTGCCCACAGTGGTATCTCAAGTCAAAGAATCACAAATGCAACTCAACCCGAGAAGATTCTTATTGACGTTGGTGTATCATCCATTAAGAATCTTCGGTGAGTCGTTCAATATTTATCCGCTATAAACACCTACACGTCTATACGAGTCCCCAAGACTCATGGTTCATTGAGAAACCATTGGAATCATATATTCCAGTATAAGACATTTACCGATCTTAACGGGTTTACTTTACTGACCAAGTAATGTAAACCTTGACCAGGAACTGTCTGAGAATGACAACGTCATGATACAACTCAATGTCAGTTGCGACGCTTTTGCAACTGTATCATGACTAATTATCCTAAGGTCTATTATGTCTTTACCATATTAGAAGATATATTATATTATAGAAACTGCTCATTTTATTCATAATAAAACATTTACAATAGTATTTTCAAGGAAATACAATGGGGAATTGGCGCTCTGAGCACCAACCCCAACATAGTGGTCCTTCGACTTGGGATACCACAGTGGATATATGAGTTATCCTCCACACTTCGATGGTAGTCAAGTCACCAATCTATTTAGATCAAATATCTGCCTATTCGTTGGGTGTTGACTGATGCTCATGATATCCAATGCGTATCAAGATAGAATTCGTCATTCATGTGTACAGTGCATAGGTATCCTACACGTGTTTGCGATCTAGTAAATCCATGGTCGTGGTATAACTTCGGAAGCAAGTTCTGAGTGTTATTTAGAATTCGTGAATTTGAAAGTCGACTATATTATACCATAAGGATTTGACGTTCTTATCTATATCACAGGTATAATATGGATAGCCTGTGACGGAGAGATTATACGTATGCAATGACCTCGACTTGCATAGTTTAGCGAGATTATATGTGATCGTCATAATTCATGAGTGGGTGAATTATGGACACGAAATTGGATTCTGTGACAGATAAACCTAAACTTAGAGAGTCCCACAATATGAAGTGTACTCGTTGAGCACTTAGGCAACGCGTTATGAATAATACAGATTATTCATAATACTTCACTGGATTAAATGAGTTAATTCGAATCGCTTAAATGGTTAAGCGAAAACACATGCTTTCGGAAATTTTGGTCAATTAATAATTAATGTGTATTTGTATTTGATACATGGAGAATATAGTCTGCAACCATTAAGATCAAATTAGTCGTATATGTAGGGGTTTTTATGGGGTGAATCCGGTAACGCAGCGGAAGCGGTGAAAATCCGATTTTCAGATTTCAAAAATTTTTCTCGGATTAATTAAATAAACATATTTATTTAATATTCCAATAATCAAATTATGAAATAAAATTCAATAAATCATATTTAAGTGAATTTACCAAATTACCCTTACTTTGGTATTTTGTCCATTTTAGTCTGAAATTGATCTAATCAATTTTGAATGATTCTAAATCATTTCTAAGATGAACTTAGCATGTTCAAAACACCAAAACAACCAAAATCCCCAAATTATCTCACCAAGGCTGAGAGCACCACAAGGGTACCATTTGGTGCACTTTGTCATTTCATGCTTCAAAACACATCATGATGTAATCCAATGAACATGAAACTTTATATGCATCATATACACACACAAATACACAACATATATGAAAAACCCCAAATTTGGAATTAGTCATGAACCCTAATTTTTCAATTTCCTCAAATTGGACAAAATAGACCAAATACATTAAATCAATTACTTCAATCATCATTCTTCCATCCAATCCAAGTCTCAACACAATGAAACAACTCAAGATCAAATCTAGGTCATTTAAGAGTGGGTCAATAACTATAGATTAGCAACATGGTTTCCAAAACCTTAAAAGAATAGTTATAACTACAATAGTTACAAGCTTTCTTCATCATACATGCTCAACACTTTCAACAAAATTTCCATCATCAAAAACACAAGAAATAATGAAAAGAATAACTTAAGAACATCACAAGATGTTGCCTAGATCCTAAGGAACAATTTCCTTTCTAATAGTAAGTTTGAAAAACTTACAAAATCCAAGCTTTTCTTTTGGTTTCTTTTTTTCTTCCTCACTTGCTTTCTTTGTTTTCTTTAATGAAGTTTCTTGTAAAGTGTATTAGGTTAAGAAATGAAAAGAAAATGAAAACAATATATACTTGGACAACATTTTGTCTTGGCCGAAATTCATAAGGCCAAATACAAGTATATTAATTTCATTTTTCATTTCAAATTCATTTAATCAACTTGCATAAATATCTAAAACACTTTAATAGATATTTAAATAAGTCAACAAAGGCAACTAATATCATTTACTTTAAATATCCTAATGTAAGATATTTATATTTTAATTAATTTAATCATTTAACAATTAAATAATTAATTAATGAATCAAATACAAATATATTAAATATATGTATAATATTTACATTAATATTAAAAACATATATTCATTTAGGATATAAGTCAAATAACTCATTTTGACTATTAATTAATGTGTATTTAAATTAATTCAGTATTAAATGTAAATACACAATAATTAGGCAAATGACTATCTAGTCCCATTTAGCACGTATCTTGCGTTTAACCTTTAAACGACTTTATAAATAATCAATATTATTATGTTGCTATAGTGCTACTAGATGTTATATTATTATTAGATTATTCTATCTAGATTCAGGTATATCCGTCACGAAATCAAATTTCGTGTCCATAATCTATCCCCCCGTAGATTATGACGATCACGGATAATCTCGCTGAACCATACAGGTCGAGGTCATGGAAAATGTATAATTCCTCCGTCACGGGTATCCGGATAAATCCCAGAGATATAGATGTAAACGTCAAATCTCTATCGGGATTATCCAGTCGACTATTCTATTAGCAATCTCTAAAAGAATGTTTAGAACTAGCTTCTAAACTTTACCACGGGCCCATGGTTTTATCTGATTGCTAATCATATGGACTACCTATGCTCTGATACACAGAACTGATGGATCCTATCTTGATACACATATGACACCCTGAGGATCTGTCTACACCCAACGAACGGGCGGAGGTCTGATCTAAATAGATCGGTGACGTGACTGCCGTCTAAGTGTAGAAGATGTCTCATGTGCCCACAATGGCATCTCAAGTCTAAGAATCACAAGTGCTACTCAACCCAAGAAGATTCTTATTGACGCTGGTGTACCATCCATTAAGAATCTTCGGTGAGTCGTTCAGTGTTTATCCGCTATAAAAACCTACACGTCTATACTAGTCTCCAAGACTTATGGTTCATTGAGAAACCATTGGAATCATATATTCCAGTATACGACATGTACCGGTCTTAACGGGTTTACTATACTGACCAAGTAGTGTAAACCTTGACCAGGAACTGTCTGAGAATGACAACGTCATGATACTACCCAATGTCCGTTGCGACGCTTTTGCAACAGTACCATGACTAATCATTCTAAGGTCATTAAGTCTTTACCATATAGAAAGATAGATTATATTATAGAAACTGCATATATTATTCATAATAATAATGTTTTACAGAAGTATTCAACAGAAATACAACCGGGAATTGGCGCTCTGAGCACCAACCCCAACAATATATCCTAGTATAGTGAATGCTCTATAAATTTTTGCCCAAAATTTCATAAGAAGTGGCCTCACTTCTACATTCACATAGGTGTGTCTATCAAGAGTACTCTTGTAGCTGGATACTCCACTCTGCATAGAGTATAGAACACACTAAGAGTTAAATAAGTCATTCTTACATCGCTTCAGGATATCATGCTCTCAGAATGGAACTCACAAATAAAATAATAGCATGATTCATCATCACTTCATGACTTGTTATTACCCATTGAACATATTTCTTGGGATCTCCAGTCTATTAGGTCGGGTTACCATCATTAATGACTGTTTAATGGCAATAGTCTCATTCTTTTCTAGATATTGGATACCTTCTCTCTTGCTAGTCCTTTCATCAAAGGATCAGCTAAGTCATCATCAATCCATACATGATTCATTCTTACAGCTCCAGAAGAGAGGTATTCTCTAACTGTACTATGTATATGCATTCTCTTACTGTTAAAATAAGAGTTCTAAATATTCACAATAGCCGCGGTACTATCACAACAGATCAAGACAACTGGTATCGGTCTCTCCCATAAATGGGTATCTAATAGCAAGCTTCTTAATCAAGTTGCTTCTTCACTAGCCGATGCTAGTGCTATCATCTCAGATTCCATGAATTATATCCGTTGGTAGTCTTGGAAATGGAAAATCATCGATAATATAATTCTAGGTTCATGGTCCTTTTTCAGATACCTTATAACCCTCTCAATAGCATGTCAATGCTCACACCATGTCTACTAATAAATCTACATAGTAATCCTACGACATATGTAATGTTAGGTCTAGTGTAATCAAAACATAACGTCAATTACCAATGTTGTTCGCATACTCAAATTGTCTAACACCGTCACCAATGTTCTTGAGCAACTTTACACTAGAGTTATAATGAGTACATGCAAATTTATTGTTAGATTCTCTTTTTTCTGACCTAGTAATTTAATTCCGAGAATTACACTAGTTTCTTCTAAGTTTTTCATTATAAATTCAGAAGACAATATACACTTTAACAGAATTAACAACATGCATATAGAAAAATAAGCATATCAATATATAAACATTTCACATGTTTTTTTCAAACTTTATAAAAAAAAAAATCACTTTCAATCCATGAGTAAAACATTAGAGTTAAAACCCCCATTATAGCCAATTTATCATTGGAGGTCGAGCCACCACTATTTCTTAATTAAAAGAATTTTTTCATAGAGACAATATACTCATATAAATCATAAAATTTATATGTTTAACTATTAATGTTATACCAAAAGTTCTAGGTTTTCAACCTTTCCATATTTCATAAAATAAAATTTAAATTTAAATTCCACATCACCAGTCCTAGCAGCTATAGTTGTGTGGGGAATCACCCAACAACATATAATTATTTACAGCTTCTACATAGGACTCGAACAGAGTATAATCATATTAGACATGACGGAAAGCACCAGTGCCTACTCACCATCCCTCGGATCTACCAACCATGTTGATCTCAAAGATCGTACTAACAAGTTGATCTTCGGTAAGGTTCGCTTTTGGAGCAGAACTCTTTAACCGACAGTCCCGAGCAAGGTGCCCTAGTTTGCCACAGTTGTAGCATTTGAACTAACTATTGTCATTTCTTAAGGGAGGTTTAGTGCTCATTCTGGTTATTCCAGTTTTGGTGATTATGGTTCTTGTTGTTCCCAGGGTCATGATCATTCATATTGAAACAATGACCAATTTCTCAAATAATACTCAAAGGATAAGTATAAAAAATTTCCAGAATAGGACCTTGGGTTGTTAACCTCAAAAACCTATATATCCATTCATGTTCTAGTAGCATTGAAAAATTTAAATAAAAAGTTAATAGCCATCATTTAAATTATAAATATATTTAAAAAATTTCTTGTAGCTTCTTGAAATTGTTGGCAATTCTAAATAATTCTCGCAATAAATTATCAGTCATCTTATCATTGTCTATTCTAGAAGTTTAACAGCTTCATCAACCTTATCATCCATATCTTTCATTTCCATGCAGAATTTACTTATAATTGTACCATAAGAACAGTAACAAATATAACATAAGTAAACATGGCAGATCGACACGTCTTAAAATTGTTAGAACAATGTACAAAAAATATTACCATTCACCATGAATATAAAAATGAAGGTGGTTTGAGTCGCGGACTAGGTTGCTCTCTTTAAGACGCTTTGCGGCTCTGCCCATGAAATTGTGCTACCAGTAATCGGCCCCGACGTCCCCAGGATAAAACAGCCCATAAATTCTATGTCTCAATCGGTTAGCACAAACATCGATCGATATACTCACACCCAAAATTATTTTTTCGGAATCTTTTATTTTTATAGCGTAAGCTTCTATTCTCTGTCTTTTTAATTGCATGAGTATGTAATATATATAGTTTCAAAATCATGGCAAAGAGCACTATTGCCATAGACGTTACAAATAGTTTAATATAAGAAACGTTTGAAAACTAAAGGGCATAACCATTATAATTAAAAATTGAATAATCATTAATGTTTTTTTATCATGATGAAACAGTTTTGCATTATAAAATTATATTAAAACGTTTTCCTCATTAAATCTAACAATAAGTGGATAGGAAGAAGAAGAGAGTGAGAGTGCCGGCTGGTATTAGAGTTCAGCAGTTGGTCGATGAGATTAAACATTATGGCCTTACGCTTCGGAACTTTGCCTCCATTCGAGAGCAGCAAGTTGGTGGCATTGTTCAGGTTGGTGCATACGGTACTGTTGCTAAATTGCCTCCTGTTGACGAGCAAGTCACTCCTGCTAAGGGAACAATAGAAGTTTCAAAAGAGAAAGATCTGGAGCTCTTTTATTTAGCGCTTTGGTCTTTGGTGGGCTTGGGGTGGTTGCTGAAGTTACCCTTCAGTGTGACGCAACAGTACTACTTGACATAATGAGACCGACCAGCGTCATCTTTTTTTTGGGATTTGAAGTCCAGTGGACATCATATGTTGAGTCAAGTTGAATACATGAACCTCTATCTGGTCCATGAGAGTTATCTGGTCCAGAAGACATATAAGACTCTCCTGAACCTTCTTCAGGTCCAGTCGATTGGAGATTATCCTGGACCTTCATCTGGTACAGTCGATGAGAACATTACCAATGACTTTTGTTGAGTCAAGTTGAAGACTTGGACCTTCATCTGGTCCAGACGACATAGAAGACTCCCCTGGACCATCTTCAGGTCCAGTCGATTGGAGATTATTTTATACTTTCATCCGGTATATGACTCTTGTCGAGTCAAATTGAAGACATGGACCTTCATCTGGTCTAGACGACATAGAAGACTCATCTGGACCTTCTGCATGTCTAGTCGATTGGAGATTATCATGGACCTTCATCTGGTCCAGACGACATAGAAGACTTCCCTGGACCTTCTTCAGTTCTAGTCGACTGTAGGTTATCCTGGACCTTCATCCGGTTCAATGGATGGGAACATTCCCCGTGACTATTGACGAGTCAAGATGAAAATCTGGACCTTCATCTGGTCCAGACGACCAAGAAGACTCCCTCGGACCTTCTTCAGGTCCAGTTGATTAGGAATTATCCTTGACCTTCACCTTGTCCAAATGATGGGACATTCTCTAATAACCTTCGTAGGGTCAGAGAACCTTCTGGATCACAATCTGGCCCATTCGATTGAGAAAATTCATGAACCCTTACCTATATAGCATGACCTTCATCTGGTCTAAATCAACGCCGATATTCTACACGACACGGTGATTTCATGCGACATACTCGTAAAAGAAATATTTTATAAGCCTGTGACTCATCAACTTAGAGAGTATAGGATAAATTATATGAGCCAAATTTGGGATGTCATTGTATCTCATGACCAAGCACCAACCAAGGCCCAACTAGCACCAAACTGCCCTGAGCCCACTCGCGTGAGTCATAGGCGGGGCACATAAACCCATACGTCTTAGTTGGCAGAGGTCCAAACAGCTTAGAGGTTCCCAAGAGCCCACACTACTCAAAAAGGCTCCAACAGACCCTAATTATGCTACTCGGAGTCCCAATCAACAACCCTGTATTATATGATGCCCCATTCGACATTGTTAGGCCAGTCTACACATGTCTAATTCCTTTTTGATAAAGAAACTAAGTATTTAGACCGATACATAACACTTGCAAACATGGTGGTATAATCCAAATATTATATGGATTACACCTAATCCCGGATATCTAGACACCATTAATTCAACCATGTTTCAACTACTTTTTCCTAAATAGGCTTGGAATACGACTCTTCCGATGAATCTGAATCCAACTAGAAGGTTACCTCACGGTCTATAAAAGGAGATGGGGTCCAAAGGGAAGATTTATTCAAACTTTAGCACCCACACTTGAGTACTCAAAGCATACAATATCCTTAAACATTAGATTACCGCTCTCACGACAATAAATCAACGAAGGTCAATGCAACCTTAAACATTGTCATTCCCTCTCTTTCTGCTCGTCTACATCACTGACTTGAGTGTCGGAGTGCTTACGGCATCCATCACAATAGTGGGTAGATACCATGCGCTCACCTTATCTTTATTTTGCATGATCGTTGGAGTCTCATCATACAAATTCTCGATTGTAATCCGAAAACGTAATTCAGCGTCTATAGTCATCATTGAAATGCTTGTTGTAAATTAAAGTATTATTGTCGAAATTAGCGCCTTTGGGTTAAATTTTGTTTAATCAATTCCAAGGCGTGCTTGCACGCGAAGGGGATAAATTGAATGGCATAGAATAAAAATTTATTAATAGTTTTTAACGGAGAAAACTTGCCAACCAAGTGGCTGTAGTTTAGTGGTAAGAATTCCACGTTGTGGCCGTGGAGACCTGGGCTCGAATCCCAGCAGCCACACATGATTTTGAAAAGTTGTATCTCATTTTAATGCAATATTTCATTATAATTAGGATTTTTTAATGCAATATTTCATTATAATCTGGATTTAGGATGACAAAAAAAACCTGTATAGGCTGGAATCCAGCCGCTGGATGCTGATATTGTTTTTCATATGCTGAACGAATTGAATATGAATATAGTCTACATCTTCATATTATACTCAGATCAATTATTATCTTTATTTAGTAAGTATGATTTTATTAAGTTGCCTATCTTTTTTATGCAATTCTTCATTATAATACTAGTAGATATTGAATCTGAAATCACCACCAATATAAATTCTTCAAATTTTAACTCAATTTATTTGTATTCGATATGAATTCAATTTGATAATCCATTTTCCCACCTCTAGATTACGATGTGTGAAACATATTTGGAAAAAAAATAAATATCCATGCTATTTTATTGGACCCGTTGTTTATAGGGATGGAAAATCTAGATTCGATCCGGATTCGAATGCTTTAATTATATTGATTCCTATCTATATCTTGATTCGGAAAAAATTATTCAAAAATTGATTTCAGATCCTGATAATATACATGTATTTTAAAAAATAAAAACTAGTTACATTTGAATTTTTTACCTTGTATTTATTTTTAAATCTAAACTGTAATTATTTTACCTTATAATATTTTTAAATCTAAACTATAATTATTTTACCTCAGACTAATTTTTTAATATTTTATAAAAGAGGAGTGATCTCCCCCCGCCCCTGCCATTCACCTCTTTTTGTCTCCCCTGAAATTCCAAAAATATCCCCTTTCTTTCTTAAAATTCTATTCCCAATAAACCAAAAATATCTCAATTTATATATATATATATATAATATATATATATATATAATATATATATATATATATATATTATTTATTTATTTATTTTATTTATTTTATTTTATTATTAATTTTTTTATTTTTTAAAATTTATATTTTTTTGTCTTTATATAAATATTCTTTTTTATTTGTTTAATAAAAATTACAAATTTCATATTTATTATTATTTATTTTGTATTTATTTATTCATTTAATTTTTCTGATTCTTTTTTAATTTATTTAATACTACTTATGTATTATAAAAATGTTCTAATGTATATTAGAAAAATATATATTTAAAAAATAATACAAATAACAACATAAAAAGTTACATTTAAAAATATAAAAACATAAATTCTAATCTATGTTGCCTTCAAAGTCTCATTATGACACACTTGGTGATATACCCAATAATTTGTACCATAATTGTGTTGGACAATTATGACCCATAGCATCACTATTTGTAAAGATCATGGTGTTGTTGTACAAATTAACTATGTGACAAATGAAATTGTCATTTTATCATTTGTAATTGGATTACCAAGATGTATAAATGATGAAAGGTCCATATGATTAGTTCCGGATTGAGATGATATGAGACAGTATCAATCCACGAAGGTTTAATCATTAAATATCTCTAGTCGTAGTATTATCGAGATTGGACATCGATAATGCGGAATAGACTAGTATTACACTTGTGCACGTTGTGGGAGCATAACGACATAGTTCTCATATATTTGGGTATAGGATACTCATGCAAGTGTAATAGGAGGTTGTGTTTACCGATGGTATGGAAACAGCTTCGCTCTGGATAGACCCCTCGGAATTCCATTGGTACTATGACTATGTGTCTATGGAAGTCCGAATCAGGGTAGGTGTATTTGGTCTTAACCTGAGACTTGCACCGCTAATACTTGCGACAATCAATATACTTTGGTTTTGGTCGTCCAGGGCTTTAACAGGTTCTGTGTACGCCTCTTCTGGGTATATTGAGAATCGTAGTGTATTGGGTGTTATGTCAAGACGGAAGTATCACTCCAGTCATAGTGGAGATGATGATCATGTTGGATACGGAACTCGTTCTCTTATATGCTGCAGCTATCGAGATATTATGACTAGGTCATGTTTATCCGATTATAGAGACTAGTTACCAAAGATCCGATATGTGATTTGTACGGGGCAGACAAGATTACAGCCTCAGGCCTTGCACGTGACATCCGATACTGGATCGAAATACGCAATACTACGTATATTACGCCTGATATAGATCACATATTCCAGTAAGAATATTTCTGGAGAATTGGGTAGGCACGGTGCTTTGTTAAAAGCCAACCATATCTTGTAAATCGGTAAAAACGTAGTACTAGGTACATACGTGTTTCTGATAGTCCGACGACCGAATTTACTGCCAACATATCCGGGGATCTCATGGGTCGCTTCCCGAAGATTCACCGATGACGTATGACTCGCACTTTATTAATCTGTGATTAATTATAAGAGAGAGAAAATTAATCTGAGATTAAATGCGGAGATATTTAATCTGGGATAAAATATTATTTAAAGAGAGAGAACGATTGATTTGGAATTAATCGATAAAATAATATATTCAATATATTATACGAAATTGGATTTCGACGCAGAATTAAAATTAGATTTTAATTCGGGCGAACTAATTAATTTAGAATTAATTCGTTAGCGACGTGAATAGTAATTTTGCTAGGCAAAATTATTTAATTAAATTAGATTTAATTACGTCGCAACGAAAAATTCGTTAATTCGGAATTAGCGAACCCGAGCCCAGGAGTGTTTGCGGGCGCACTCGCATTGCGAATTTAAGTGCGGCCCACAAGTCACATCAAGCGTCAAATCATTAGTCACTTTCAAGTGATGGATGTCTTGTCACTTTGAGTGATTGACAACCAGTCACTATTCATTTATTGATGTAAGTGGTTGTATGGCTTTATTGCTTGTACTTTTGGAATTTGAATTTGTGTATTAGGTTTTTGGAAAACCAAATACACAAACTAATCTCATCTTCCTCACATCTTCTCTCTCTCTCACGGCCAAGGGCCATGTTTTCTTCTTTCTCCAATTTTGGCTAGGCCGAAAATAACAAGAAGTGAAAAGGAAAATTTGTGGCAAATCTTTCCATTGCTAGCACAAAAAGGGTCATCCTAAGGTGATAGGGAACTAACTTATGAGCATGGAATCACCATTTGAAAAGCTTGGAGCTTGGAGCATCAATGGAGGTGGTGACCGAATTTCTTGGAGCACAAAACCAGTCCACTGCCGTGAGCACCATGGAGGGGAGAAAAGTTTTTGTTCCTCACATCGCCAAATCTGATCAATATAAGTATGTTTCCGCCATTCTTCGTTGAGTATTCACACATGATTTCTTGCTTAAATTGATCCTTGGGACTTAATAAAAACCCAACAATGGTATCTATAGCCATTTTGAGCATGAAATGAATTTAGGGTAAAATTTGGGTAATATCAATTTGAGCATGATTTGATAAAATTAATTGATTGAGTATGCTTGAATGATGATGTATTGAAGTTGTATATGATCAATTTCATGAAATTGATTGGATCAATTTTTCCCCAATATTGAGGCTTGGCCGAAACTATGAGTGCCCTAAATAGTCATGGTGATTTGTGTTTTTGATCATTGGATGAGTTGGAAAACATTGGGTAATGTTGATTTAGGATTTAATTGGATTAAAACCGAATCGGACAAAGAAATCCCCATATTGCCGTGACTATAAGCATGTAAGATGATGTGATTTTTTGATTCAAATCTGTTGGACATGTGTTGATGATAATGAGCATAATTAATTGAGTGAATTAATATTTTGGAAATGTTAATTTGGTTAATTAATTATGGCATACACTTTAAATTAATTAATTGTGAAATTTGGAATTTTGTAAGATAATTAATTGGGCCAAATTTGGAATTGGGCTTAATGGGCTTGGTTGGGCCAATTTTGGTTTAGGATAATTGGTTGGATCCAATTGGGCCCAAAACCATATCCATAAAGTCCAATTATGACTTAATGGACCTTTAATTTTAATTGGGCCTAATGGGCCTAAATTGGTTTCTTGGCAAATAATGGTGATTCCTTAAATGGGCTTTGGTATTTGGGTTTGACCCATATTGACCAAAAGTCCATGCCTTAAGAAATTAATTGAAAGCACATTGGACTTTAATTAAATTGACATTGGATGTTAATTGGGCTTTGAGACCCGTAATGATTAGATTTAGAATCTAAGTCGTAAAGGTACATTAAAAAGTGTAAATATTTAATTTGGAATTAAATAAATGAATTAGTATTAAATACAAATTGAATTGGATTTAATCTTGTAGTTTAGTATAATTCAAGAATTCGTACTTTGAGTACTTATTCGCAAAACAAGTTTGACTCGCGCAAAATCAAATCGTTGTTTGAACATTGGATGGACATTAATTTCGGATTAATTAATTGGATTAGATTGATTGATAACATGCTTTGTGTGAATACATGGATGCGATGTATGAATAATGTATATCGGATGGATATTAGATGGGTGAGCGCAATTTTGGAAATTGTTGTAATAAATTTAGAATTTATTAAATTGGATCTGCGTGTCCAGCCTATTACCTCTTGACTCTGTGTATTTCTCTTCTCACCTATTCCCCTCAATGTAAATGAGGTTTCTTTAGAAGTGTTATGTAATCGGGTAGAAGTAATACTTGTGCTAGCGGGAGAGAGGAAATGGAGAGATTTGTTCTAGGAACAATGTGTTTAAGTATCCATCTGCATATCATTATTATATTTATTTATTTACGCGCCTTATTATGTATTTAGAATGCATATTTAAGGGTGTATGATGATGAGACATTAACAAAGATAATTAATTGGTTGCCAATTTACGCGAAAAAACCTCACAAAATATTAAGCGTTTTTCCTTCCATTGAGTGATTCTTACTCAAGATCCAAGACTAGACTGGCATGTTTGTTGGCCAAAGTCAAGACCTTTGTCCATCGCGGATGTGTTTGAATCATGAAGGCTTTGTTCCATATCGGTGTCTTGTCCAAGTTGTGATTTGTTAGCCAAAGTCAAGATCACTTCTTGTCCGTCGACATTGATTACGAAGTTTTCCAAGGTCAATTGGTTCCGCTTAACTGGGATCACTAAGTTTGTTGTGCCAAAACCAAGGCTTAGTTGATTCAGAGGAAAAAAGGTTAGGCAATATATTAGATATATTGGCATATATAGGATATATGTTTCGGACTTGGATGTCCACCTACTATATCTAGGAATTGGATGGGATCCAATTGATCTTAGAGATCTACCTAGTTAATTATCATACAATTTGTTGGCCAAAGTCAAGATTTTGTGTTATTTAACGGGATCCGAGCCCACTAGGAAACAAGGTTTCCCGATACTCCACAGAGGGTTAGAGGCTCGCCGAAAAATAGTGGGAGGCAAGTATTAAATTTGCAATAGTCGTTTAGTTACTTGCCATAAGCACTCATTTCACTTTTTCGTCAAATAAATTAATTATTTATTAGTTGGACTAATATTAATTGTTGTTTTAATAAACAGTTGGACTGTATTCAAACTATTTCATTTATAGTTGATTATATAATTGGATTATAGTAATCAATATATTTGAATTAACTAATTTCAATTAATAGTTGATTTTTTAATTGGATTATAGTAATCAATATAATTGAATTTAACCAATTAAATTATAGTTGATTATATAGTTAGACTATAGTAATCATTATAATCTATAGTACCTAAAATCGTTGATTCGATAGTTGGACTATTGGAATCAAGATAATTGAAAGATTAGCGTTTAAAATATAAACCTGGGTGAAAATATTTTTAAACGGCTTTAATTTTCAAATTGGGAAAAAAATCTTAGGATAGTCCTAGAGACCGAGAAGTTACTTTGTTTGATATAGTGACGTCTCGAGCCTAAGCCCGGAGTTGAGCAAATAGTGGAACATGATATTTGGAATATTCATGTGATGATAACTTTAGTGCTTAATCCATTATGCTTGCCGAATAGACTCCTTAATTTCTTAGTCAGAACTAAGGATTAGATCCTTATAGTATGATAATGAAATTGAAGGATCTTCATAGATCTATTCTTAGATCTTAGAAGTACTAAATTGCAATAATAAACTCTTGGAGAGTTAATGGCTATACTCAATGAGACAAAGCCAAAGTTTTCAATAAAGCAAGTAGCACAAGGCGCACCTTACTTCGACATTCTAGAAGGCCAAGGCTTGGCCAAAGGCTTCTGGGGTGTGGAAAAAAGGCAAAGGCAAAGTCATTATAATCTTCTAGGAAGACAAAGGACATATCCCAAAATATCGGCCTAAATTGTGGCAAACGGGGTCACTGAAGCGTGACTACAGTATGGACAAGGCAGACATGAAGAATTGAAGACGGGCAAGGCTCCGACTTCAAATATGTTTGTCATAAATATGTTCACTACTAGTATTAAAATTGGATTTTAGATACTGGATGTGATACATAAATAAGTAGACAACTAAATTTAGGAACTACCATTTGGGTGTGTACTTAAATTAGGAAATTGTTAGAATGTAACTGGTTTGACTAGATACATTATCTCTATATCAGGGTTTAAATCAGTTGCGGGTATACTTTGGACACAGAAACTGGACGACGCATGCTGTTCCGGGCTCGCGGCCCGGTAGGGAGTACGGAGTAGCCCGCGGGGGACTAAACCGGAGAAGAATGAGAATAATGAGTCGCCACTGATGAGTGGTATTTCTATCACTATTTCCCACTCATTTAACCTAATATTTTGTATAGTTTCTTGAGTTTTGTGAACGTTTTGATGTATTTGTTGTTTATTTTGCAGATAAATAAAGTTTGGAAAGCATTGGAGACAATTTGGGGGCAAAATGGACAAAATTGGACAAAAGGGGCATTTTTCGTCATTTTGGCGTCGCAACGCCCAGCATGCGTCGTATATGCTAAAGTGCGCCGTGCACCATTTGTCAAAATCTGATTGATCAAAATCTGCTAACGTGCGCCGATCATGCTAACGTGCGCCGTGACACGTGTCACAATCACAACGGTTCTACTAACGTACGCCGGCCGCCACGTGTCAACATCTTATTCGACCAACCCAAACGCGTGCCACGTGTCCTCTTCCTATTGGACCGAATAATCGATGAATCAGAGCACGCCACGTGTCACCATTCTATTAGACCGAATTTCCACCCAATCACAAGCTGACACGTGGCAGGATTTCATTGGACCGCATTGCCAGCCAACCAGAGCATGACACGTGTCTCAATTATTGTTGCCGACAGACGCGTGGTCAACCCGCGTGGACTCCGTGTAACTGTTGCCAGCGTCGCGACGCTAGTGCAATTTGGGCGTCGCGACGCTGGACCAAAATCTGCCTATAAAAGGAGGCCGCCAGATTCATTTTTCTTCATGCTCTCCTTGGGAAATTCTCCCTAATTTTATAGGAAGCATCTAGTTTTGTATATATAAATAATATTTTTATTTTATGTCTTTTAATTTTCAGTAATAGTAGTTCTCTTCTTCTACCTTTCTTTAATGTTTAGTAGTTAATTTCTGCTGGGGATAAGGTGAAACTTTTATTATTTTAATTTAGATTAATCTTCCTTAAATATAATATGGAAATTATAATTCAAAATATAAAAGATTACCGCCTTAATGGCTGGTTTTATTTAATTGACATAATGTGGGCACCGCCTATATGGCTGGTCTTTAGGTGACAGGTAATTACCGCCTATATGGCTAGGTTTATGTTCAATTACTATTACCGCCTTTATGGCTGGTCGGACTTAATTTGACTTAATAAGGAATACCGCCTTTATGGCTGGTCGGTAATATCATGTTTAATTTATGTATTATATTAAGGGAGCTATCTAAATTATAAATAGTAAAAGTGGATCCCCAACCCCCAGCACTTTATTTTTATTCTAGGGAAGTGATGAAACACAATACACACACTTAATAATTGATTTTCTTTTTATGGGTAGTTCTTTAGTTTGTTTATTGAGTCTTAAGCTTAATGCGTCTTGTTAACTTGCAATTAATAAGATTGATGGGGTAAATCTAAAATGAACTAGACATAGGGATTTTAGGTTTCAGCCTTAGATTCAATAGCCCACGATCTTCCTTGAGGATAGATAACCCTTTAATAGATTTCCTTACAGGATAGGAATAATCTGTCGGGCGGGGTGGGGTAGCCATAATTGGAACTTAAACTTAATGAATCCAGGTAATGTGGTTGACATAGACATATGGTTCAATTGGGTTATACTGGGTATTTGCGTCTGACCATCGGAAGAGGCTTTTGCATATTTTCGTGTTCCAGGTTAGCAAACTGAATTAGTAAACATAAATAAGAGAATCAATTCATCCTTTTAACAGTATTGTGTGGAGTCACGACCCTAGATCTTTTGAGTCTGTTATTTATTTTCCGTAATTTTCTTTTGTTTATTTTATTTTTATTAAGCAATTCCACATTCAACCAATCAAAGCAATCAATTCCTTCTCCCTATAATTAGATATCTGTAAATAAATAGATTCAATAATTGATAACAACAGTAGGAATTAAGTCCTCGTGGGATCGATATTTTTTTACTACTTGAACGATACGTGCGCTTGCGTTATACGTGTGTGTTTACGCCGGTTAAGTTTTTGGCGCCGTTGCCGGGGACTTATATTTCTTGAGTTATTAATTTTGAAGCTATCTAATTTACTTGTATCTAATTTTCTTTATTTTTATCTGTAATTTTTATTTCTTTCTTTTATTTTTCAGGTGGTTGAAAAATGGAACACTACTGGGAGATTGAGAGATTACGAGCGTTACAAAAGATACACCCCCATCTGGGAGCAACAGTCCGATTTTCTGAGGCCTGTTGTACAGCCCATGACTATCATTGGATGTCAGAACCAAGTAATACTACATTTGCTCAACAGAACTCAATGTGGAGATGTGACATATGTAATGGTAACCACCCAAGCGATTATTGCGAGTACAACTACAATTCAGGGTGGCAGAACTATCAGAATCCTTCATGGTATGATGAGCCATCACATTTCACAGAGCCACATTTTCCATCTTATCCACCATCTACCTTGATCTTACCAACAACCAGAACCATCCGAGGAAGATCAATTGATTCACATGTTCAAAGAACAGGGAGCTCAAATTGATGCACAAATTCAGAGTAACGCAGAATCCATACAAAGAATGACAGATCAGATCAGACAATTAATAGAAAAACAGAGCTACATACCTCAAGAACCATTTTCTAATGACACTTCAAAAGGGAGGAAGCTGAGGAGAATCAAGAACCAGAGGTATCAGTTCAGGAACCCGAACCGGCAAAGTCTCAATTTGATTTCTATTATTCAGATTCTGACGAGGATGAAGCTGAAATATTTGTACCAACTGCATCAAAATTGGGGATGGAATTATGTATCCTCAAAATGAAGATCTTGGAGATTCCATTGCACAAATGTTTGAAGAAGATCTACCTGAGCCAATCATTTCACCCAAGATCAGAGGATGAAGACCTAAAATCTGACATTTCTTTACATCCTCAGGTTGAAAATTTTGAAACATGTATTTCACAGATGACAGATGAAGAGCTGAATGCAGAAATTTTAAATACATCTGTGAAGAAAAGGTGGAGCAAGAAGCAGAGCAAATGGAAGAGCAAATGTCTGACCTTAATAAAGATCCAGAGCATTTAGGAAAACATCGCTGTTTTGGGGAGTACAAATCAAAGATATCAACCAGAAGCTTGACAGAATGGAACTTCCATTCCAAGTCAAGCATCATACGAGACCTCCTGATTTTCTTTCTTTCTTTGCAGGAACCACTGGAACAATAATGAGCAAAAAAAGTGGCACGAGCACTGAATGAGACAAAACTATTTTTGCCTCTTTACCGTTGGAAGAGACCCTTCAAAAGTAACGCTCACGGGATTGTCTTTAATCGGACATCCAAAACGACACTGAAACCTCCTTAACAGATGAATTTCAGTCACGTCTGGCTGAAGACGAAAAATTAGCGCTAGCAGGGAGGCAACCCATGCAATTTGTTGTAATTTCTGTTTTCATATTTTGTGTATACATAGTGTGAACTTTTTAATTTTGTGTGTTATTTTTGTAGGGAAAGGCATAAACGAAGCATTTTAAGACAGAAGGAATTGTGTTTGGCAATCAAAGATGAGAAACAATTCATTTGCGATGGCAGAGTAAGGAATGAAATCTTGAGACACATCCTAATGAATTTATACTACGCGAGTGGCGTATTGCGTACACAATTCCGTTGCCTTAATTATTGCTTTGATTTGCTTTTCTTTTGTACTTATCTTTATTTTCGCCAACAAGATCTAAACTTTTTGACTTTTCACGATTTATTTTAACGTTCATCTAATAATTTTCATTTGGCAGATACTAGTGCAATTATTACTCACCCATTTCCAGGTCTATAAATTCAGCCACTGCATTTTCTCTTCAACCCATTCAGAGATACACATCTAAATAAGAGAGAGAAAATGGAAGCAACTTCACAGCAGCGAATCAAGCGAAATTTGTTTTCTGTGGATCCAATTCTGGTAATAAACCAGAATTCATCGAGGCTGCGAAGGAATTGGGGCGAGTCATAGCGGAGCGAAATATGCACCTGGTATATGGCGGTGGCAATCTTGGATTGATGGGAAGTATTTCAAAAGCTGTTCAGGATGGTGGCGGTCATGTTTTGGGAATCATTCCAAAACCTTTGGCGGAACGAACACTTAATCGGACAAACAAATGGAGATGAACGCATCGTATCT
This sequence comes from Zanthoxylum bungeanum, assembly GCA_019454045.1. Classification (NCBI taxonomy): domain Eukaryota; kingdom Viridiplantae; phylum Streptophyta; class Magnoliopsida; order Sapindales; family Rutaceae; genus Zanthoxylum; species Zanthoxylum bungeanum. The sequence continues at coordinate 170,649 of SKCR01026073.1, read as the reverse complement.
GGAATGCCCGAACAAATTCATGAAATGATCAATACTGCAGATGCGTTTATTGCGTTACCAGGAGGGCTTGGGACGTTTGAGGAAATGTTTACAGTAGCATCATGGGCGCACTTAAATATTCATCGGAAGCCCATTGGGTTACTTAAATTGAGCATTTCTTCGATTTTCTGTTTGTATTTCTTGCAGAAGCCAAAAGACATGAGTTCGTCACGAAATCAGTACATGATATCTTCCTGACTGCGACAAAGGCCGAAGAATTAATTGACCAAATCATAGCCTTTGAATCAAAACTCGATCCCATTCTCTCCAAGTTGGACTGGACAGACAACGATCGTGGTAAGAAGCGTAAACTGGACATAGATCTTAATCGGTAGTTCAACTAACCAGATACGATTTTTTAAACTCTTCTTCTACTATTTAAGACATTGGGGACAATGTCACATTTAGGTTTGGGGGTGAGGTTTAGTTAATAGTACTTGTTTGTATTGTGTTTTTATTTTTAGTCCTAAATTTTTCGAAAAATACAAAAAAAATTGAAAAATTTTCAAAAATTACAAAAATATTTTGTGTTTTTATGTTTTAACTAAAATGGTGAAATTGGTAAGAGATAGCTGAGTAAGGAGTTTCCACTCCTGAGACGTATCTCAAACCTATTTCGAAACAAGTTAATTTTTGTTTATTTCATTTTAAATTATTTAATTTGTGAATTCTCCTTAATACTGACTAAAATGGATCTTCATATGCTCAGTTGACAGGTATTATCAATATGCATAGTAACATACAGACATGAGCTGTAATTGAAAAGTTTGTAATATTCCGTGCTCTAGTTTAATTGGAGGAAGCATCTATAAATAGTTATGGAATAAAAAAAAAAATTCTGATGTAAAAAAATAAAGTATCTAAGATCCGGGTTATTAAGTCTGTAAGGGTGTTTTAACACCTAGTGCCCTAAAACCAACTGGTTTGGGAGTCATTGGCCCAAAGCTCGTTACATGGATCGAAGATGCTACAAAAAAATATATCTATATCTGAAGTCTGGGTAATTAAGTCCGTAGGGGTGTCTTAACACCTGGTGCCCTAAAGCCAACTGGTTTGGGAGCCACCGACCCAAAGCTCGCTACATAGACGGAAGGTATTGTATATAAATAAAAAGTCTAAATTCAGAAAATCAAAGAAAAAATTCAGAAAAATCAGAAAATTTATTCCATTGCTACAAAAAGGTGTGAAATCTGATAGAATTTAGGACAAAAATATTACTTTCTTATCAACTGCACTTGTGACTGTTGTGGGCAAAAATGAATTGATTAATATTTTGTTAGCTGTGCATATGGAGAATGGTAAAAATAATCGGAGAATTTACTTATTCGGTAATTTAGAATGAAACAAAACAACTAGTACTTGGAGTAGAAGTTTCACTTGAATAGTCACTAACTTCTTTATTCTCTTTTCGCTTGCCTTTTGCTTTTGTGTGCATTAGTTTTAACTAACTTTTTACTTTTTTAAAAACGTTTGTGGGTATCGTTGCTGTAAGCCCTCACGAGACTACAACTCGTCCACTAGGGACACCTAGGGGTTTAAAGGCTTGTTGCATACGCTAAATGCAATCGTGATCCCTACGAAAGTGGCTTAGTTAATTTATTTATGTTATTTTATTTTATGTTTTGCTCGAGGACTAGCAAAATGTTAGGTTTGGGGGTGTGATGAGTGGTATTTCTATCACTATTTCCCACTCATTTAACCTAATATTTTGTATAGTTTCTTGAGTTTTGTGAACGTTTTGATGTATTTTGTGTTATTTTGCAGATAAATAAAGTTTGGAAAGCATTGGAGACAATTTGGGGGCAAAATTGACAAAATTGGACAAAAATGGCATTTTCGTCATTTTGGCGTCGCGACGCTGAAGCCATGCGCGTCGCAACGCCCAGCATGCGCCGTATCTGCTAAAGTGCGCCGTGCACCATGTGTCAAAATCTGATTGATCAAAATCTGCTAACGTGCGCCGATCATGCTAACGTGCGCCGTGACACGTGTCACAATCACAACGGTTCTACTAACGTACGCCGGCCGCCACGAGTCAACATCCTATTCGACCAACCCAAACGCGTGCCACGTGTCCTCTTCCTATTGGACCGAATAATCGATGAATCAGAGCACGCCACGTGTCACCATTCTATTAGACCGAATTTCCACCCAATCACAAGCTGACACGTGGCAGGATTTCATTGGACCGCATTGCCAGCCAACCAGAGCATGACACGTGTCTCAATTATTGCTGCCGACAGACGCGTGGTCAACCCGTGGACTCCGTGTAACTGTTGCCAGCGTCGCGACGCTAGTGCATTTGGGCGTCGCGACGCTGGACCAAAATCTGCCTATAAAAGGAGGCCGCCAGATTCATTTTTCTTCATGCTCTCCTTGGGAAATTCTCCCTAATTTTATAGGAAGCATCTAGTTTTGTATATATAAATAATATTTTTATTTTATGTCTTTTAATTTTCAGTAATAGTAGTTCTCTTCTTCTACCTTTCTTTAATGTTTAGTAGTTAATTTTCTGCTGGGGATAAGGTGAAGCTTTTATTATTTTAATTTAGATTAATCTTCCTTAAATATAATATGGAAATTATAATTCAAAATATAAAAGATTACCGCCTTAATGGCTGGTTTTATTTAATTGACATAATGTGGCACCGCCTATATGGCTGGTCTTTAGGTGACAGGTAATTACCGCCTATATGGCTGGTTTATGTTCAATTACTATTACCGCCTTTATGGCTGGTCGGACTTAATTTGACTTAATAAGGAATACCGCCTTTATGGCTGGTCGGTAATATCATGTTTAATTTCTGTATTATATTAAGGGAGATATCTAAATTATAAATAGTAAAAGTGGATCCCCAACCCCCAGCATTTTATTTTTATTCTAGGGAAGTGATGAAACACAATACACACACTTAATAATTGATTTTCTTTTTATGGGTAGTTCTTTAGTTTGTTTATTGAGTCTTAAGCTTAATGCGTCTTGTTAACTTGCAATTAATAAGATTGATGGGGTAAATCTAAAATGAACTAGACATAGGGATTTTAGGTTTCAGCCTTAGATTTAATAGCCCACGATCTTCCTTGAGGATAGATAACCCTTTAATAGATTTCCTTACAGGATAGGAATATACCTGTCGGGCGTGGGGGGGTACCATAATTGGAACTTAAACTTAATGAATCCAGGTAATGTGGTTGACATAGACATATGGTTCAATTGGGTTATACTGGGTATTTGCGTCTGACCATCGGAAGAGGCTTTTGCATATTTTCGTGTTCCAGGTTAGCAAACTGAATTAGTACACATAAATAAGAGAATCAATTCATCCTTTTAACAGTATTGTGTGGAGTCACGACCCTAGATCTTTTGAGTCTGTTTATTTATTTTCCGTAATATTTTCTTTTGTTTATTTTATTTTTATTAAGCAATTCCACATTCAACCAACAAAGCAATCAATTCTCTTCTCCCTATAATTAGATATCTGTAAAAAAATAGATTCAATAATTGATAACAACAGTAGGAATTAAGTCCTCGTGGGATCGATATTTTTTACTACTTGAACGATACGTGCGCTTGCGTTATACGTGTGTGTTTACGCCGGTCAGCCACCGGTGTGAACCGGGAAAAATGATTTAAGGCCGCCTCACCCCTCGCAAGGGAAGAACTCAAACCGTGGGTTTGGAATGGTCCCTTACTTATACCACTGTAAGGAAATGATTTGTGCAATAATTTAATCGAATCTACGCAACATATTCCAAGAGTATTCTCTTTTAAGTTCACATGAATGGAAGTAATTATCATAACGGCAAACATGCAATAGCACACGGCAATCTCATGAACATATTTCGATCATATAATGCGGAAAACAAAGAACAACCTAAACATAATGCAAATTCCAAAAGCAAAATAATTGACTATTCATGCTTAAAAAGGAACAACTAAATAGGCTAAATCATGCTTAAGAACCAAGTAACATACTAACGGCCTAATCATGCTTAAACACCATCTCATGAACACATCAAATAGATAAATGCAGGAATACAAATAGTATGATTGATTACATGATGCAAGAGAAATCACCTAAGAAACAATTATGCATGACATGTGATGAAAAGGACTCAGTTCAGTGTATGTGCATTCGTGTAGCGTTTGAAAACGCGTTCGAACGGTAAATAGAAGGTTCTCGTTCGTATGGCGTTTGATAACACATTCGAACGGGACAAGACCTGATGAAACAAAACGCATGCGCATTCGAGTATCATTCGTAAACACGTTCGAACGATAAACAGAAGGTTTGCGTTCGTATAGCGTTTGAGAACGCGTTCGAACGGGACCAGACCTGATGCATGATAAAACAACGGAAATACGTGCGCGTTCTAGTAGCGTTTGTAAACGCATTCGAATGAGAAACAGAAGGTTCACGTTCGTGTAGCTTTTGAGAACGCGTTCGAACGGGACAAAACCTGATGCATGATAGACGACGCAAACGCATACACAGATGCACAATGTAGGACCACGTGTGCCTGATTGAACTCATTCACATTCAATCGAGCATACCTCGTCCGGCCCGGTAAAACATCGTGGTAAAGGTGGCCTTCGGGTATTTTCCCTCGAATAGAGGACCTTTAATCCACCCTAGTTAGCCCATGCGCATTAGAATGCAATACATGCATAAATAGAACAATGATATGCATAAAGTCAATGACATAACAAAAGGCGCGGCAAAACATCGTGGTAAGGTAGCCTTCAGACATTTTCCCTCGAATATAGGACCTTTAATCCACCCTAGTTAGCCCATGCGCATCACATCACAATGCATAGAAAGTAAAGACAACAATATAGAACTTTGTATGCTCGGTTGAACATATCTCACCTCCAACCAAAACATACTTTGTCCGGCGCGGCAAAGTATTGGCATAAATGTAGCCTTTTGGCATTTTCTTCCCTCAAATGGAAAACCTTTAGACCAACATACTAAGCCCATGCGCATTAGAATGCAATACATGCATAAATAGAACAATGATATGCATAAAGTCAATGACATAACAAAAGGCGCGACTAAACATCGTGGTAAGGTAGCCTTCAGGCATTTTCCCTCGAATAGAGGACCTTTAATCCACCCTAGTTAGCCTATGCGCATCACATCACAATGCATAGAAAGTAAAGACAACAATATAGAACTTCGTATGCTCGGTTGAACATATCTCACATCCAACCAAACATACTTTGTCCGACGCGGCAAAGTATTGGCGTAAAGGTAGCCTTTTGGCCTTTTCTTCCCTCAAATGGAAAACATTTAGACCAACATACTAAGCTCATTCGCAATATATCAACACACAAACAAACGACATACAGAAAGTAAAATGGCGGAATATAAAATGCGGATAACAAACGAACAAGATAAAAACATATCGAAATATGTGTCATTTGCTCAAGTGGTACGTGGAGTTATATCACAAGTACAGACCGCACTACCGTCCATTCGGATTCGGCTACGGAATTTACATATGGGTTTCCATCCTATATACCACGAGAGACGACACATTTTCCTTCATTCAAGGGCCACAACACACATCAATCAACGACTCTCATGCGAAGAAAAATTTTAAATGATTAAAATAAGAATAAAGATAAATAAAAGATGGTGCCCTCAGGTCTAACCTTTTAGATCGTCTCTCGAAAGTATCGTACACGGTCGTCGGAAGGGTTAATGCTCTGCGGCTCCTCCGGTTCACTGGTTCACGTCTTTCCTCGCTTTTTGCTGTTCGGGCTACTGTTTTGACTCTGTTTTGCTGCTGTTTTTTTTGTCACTATTTTTGCTGTATCAAAGGCTATTTTTACGGTTTCTTTTAGGGTTTTAGAGTGCAATTCTTGTTACTGTTTTTGGTGATTTTAGCTACTATTTTAGGGTGTGTTTTCGGTGGTTTAGGGGCTGTAATTTTCGGTAATCTAAGGTGTTTAGGGGCTGTAATTTTCGGTGATCTAAGGTGTTTATGGGGCTGTGATTTTTGGTGATCTAAGGTGTTTATGGGGCTGTAATTTTCGGTAATCTAAGGTGTTTAGGGTTGTGATTTTTCGGTTATGGAGGGAAGAGGAGGAGAGAAAATTCTTTGTTGCTTCTTGAGTGTATTAGGCGTGAATGGAGAGGCTTTTTTCTTTGCTGTATATGCGTGAGAGTCAGGAGAGTTCAAGGGTTGGAATAGCTTTGTTTTTATAGGCAAAGGGGATGGGTGAATCCTTGCTTGACAAGGAAGGGATTTGTGCATTAAAGGAGGATTTGATTTAGTGTTAAACAAGGAAAACCAAAGATTGATTGGAGACAAGATTATGCTTAATTAGGAAGTTCATATATTTAATTTGTTTTGTTTAGGCATGATATTTGTTTAGTTAGGAATATAATATACTTGATTGATTTTAATTATGCATGATTTTATTTGATATTTATTTTAATTTGGTATATGATTTTTAGATTTTATTTAATTTCACCATGTGTTAAATATGTGTTTTATTAATTTGGATATGTTTTATGGGCTTTGGTGGGCTAATTGGGCTTGGGTGTGAGGCTAGCAGCAAAACCAGAAGTACCGACACCGTTCGAACGCCGATTCGAACGCTACACGAACGCCCGTAATCTGCCTGACGTTCGAACGTGGTCACGAACACAGCACGAACGAAAATAGTGAACTTATGAAATGAATATAATGACATACCCATTCTGAATTTCCCCTTCCGACATTCGTTTCCCGCGACTTCCGTGACTTAAAAGGTAGTGTCTCCAAATGAGAATCATCATAGGGACTTACATGCAAAATGCAGTGCCTACAATGATATTGAGATAAACACATTAGATGTGAATAACAGTATAAATTTTGAATCTAATAAATCTCAAACGTATAACATGACAAACAAATAGCTCAAACTAATTTAATCAGATGAGACTTATTTGTGGCATTGTATTCTGGGACACAATTTAACAAGACTTGTATATCCACACTTTCGAAGAGTGGGTACTAGGATAAATTTGATTCAATTCAAATAATGTCTACGAATCTAGTTTATTAGGCAAAGTGCCTAAAACTCCTTTATTTGGTAAAAGTGTAAGTGCCACCGATCTGTTAGCCCTCAGTCATAGTGACGTAAGTGGGCCCATGTCTAGCTAGGCTAGAGGTGGATATGAATGTTTCGTGACCTTTACGGATGTGGGATCGCGTTATGGTTATGTGTTTCTTTTGAAACACGAATCGGAAACTTTTGATGAATTCAAAGTTTCGACACGAAGTAGACAAACAGATCGGCTAAAGTATTAAACCGTCACGGTTAGACCGTGATGGAAAACACTTAAGCAGTAAGTTTCTCAAATACTTGAAAGAGTATAGTATTTTTCAATGAGACTCCTCCCGGAACACGTAAGTTTGACGGTGTGTCTGAAGGGAGAAAGAAACCAAATTTTGTTAGACATGATAAGGTTAATCATGAGTCGCTCTGAGCTACCATTTCCTTTAAAGGATACGCATTAACAGTGCAAAACTTATTTTGAATAAGGTTCCATAAAAATCTGTTTGACAGACTTCATAAAGATATAAATAGGAAAGAAACTGGGTTTTCACATTCCTGAAGATTTGGGAATGCTAGGCATATGTTTGGATAATACCAAACTAAAACCCAAATGGGATAAGTGCCTAAATTGTAGGTTATCCTAGGGAAACCAAAGTATAGTACTTATACAACTCACTAGAGAACAATGTAATTATTGCTCGCCATGCGGTTTCCTAAGAGGAATACCTATATGCAGTGGTAAGTGGGAGGAAAGTAAAACTCGATGAAAATCGGAGTAAATACTGTTCCAGGCACCAATCTTCATTGGAACACAAATAGTTCATCAAGATGAAACTATACCATTAATCTTCGAATACACAATAACCGTGTAAGTCGGAGAGAGTCAGAAAATAATCTGGGAGGTATGGGTTTCTGATCTCACCTCATATAGATGTCAATCTTATTGAGGAAGACAAACCAACTACGTATGAGGAAGTGATACAAGGTATCGACTCCCTATTATGGCAAAGTGCCATGATGTCCGAGATGGATTCCATGGATACCAACTATGTTTAGACACTAGTAGATGTACCGCAAGGCATTGTGCCTATTGGTACTATATAAGTCTTCAATGAAGACATACATGGATGGAAACATTCCAACGTACTAAACTAGGCTTGTAGCGAAAAGGTATCGTTATCAACATTGTGTCGATTACGACGAAATCTTTTTACTTGTTGCCATTGGTAAATCCATTTGGATAATGCTTGATAATGCTGTATGTTTCATTAATGAAATATTACAGCTGAATGCCAAAACCGATTTCCTTAACGGAAACCTTTTGGAGGATGTTTACAACATCCTGATGGTTTTGTCGTACCAAAACAAGCAAACAAGGTTTGCAGGTTAATTCGATCCATGGATGGATTGTAGCAAGCATTGCGTTCTTGGAACTATCGTTTTGATGTAATCATAATGGTATATGATTTAATTCAAAACGAAATGATTCTTGTGTATATAAGGAGGTTAGTGGAGCGCACTAACAATGAATGTCCTAAGTAACGATGATATGTCATTTCTTGGAAATGAGATTCCCATAATACAATCGGTGAGTGAAAGTGGCTTTCATGAAAAATCTCCGTAGAATTCTTGGGAGAGAACAACCTTTATTCTAGAAATAAGATCTACTGGATAGATTTAAAGTTGTAATACTCTCCGAGAACTCGTACATTGAAATAAATGTACGCGACCTGGTGTCTCATATGCTTTGAGCATATGAAGTCACAATTGGGCCAATCAAAGTGATAGTCACTGGATTGATGTTAAGAACATCCTTAAGTATCTTAGACGAACAAATGATGCTTTCTTATACTATGGAGAAGGAGAACTTGAAGTGACTGGGTTCACCGTTGCAAGTTTCCTAGCCGATAAAAACGACTATAAGTCGTAACAACGGTACTATAAAGTTTGAATAACGGAACAGTGAGCTGGAAATCTTCCAAGCAAGATATTGTTGCCGAATAAACAACACAAGCGGGTTATTGCTGCAGCTGAGGCAGCAATAGAAGCCATTTTGATCGATAATAAATCTAATTAGATTAGAGTAGTTCTGTTAGCAGCTGAGCTAGGCTACAGCACAGGCTAAAGAATTAATGGTCTCATCAACGATCGAGATATATACTTCAAATATTCATCTGATTCGTTCGGATCATACATCGTGGCGTGATGTGATGATCGAATAAATCGCATCAGATGATAATCATGCAAATCCGCTGACGAAAGCCTTCCTCAGCAGAAATTTGAGCGAACCGTACATAGTTCGGGTGTAGGACACTTGAGTGATTGGTTATAGGCCAAGTGGGAGATTGTTGGACAATTATGACCCATAGCATCACTATTTGTACAGATCATGGTGTTGTTGTACAAATTAACTATGTGACAAAGGAAATTGCCCTTTTATCATTTGTAATTGGATTACTAAGATGTATAAATGATGAAAGGTCCATATGATTAGTTCCGGATTGAGATGATATGAGACAATATCAATCCACGAAGGTTTAATCATTAAATATCTCTAGTCGTAGTATTATCGAGATTGGACATCGATAATGCGGAATAGACTAGTATTACACTTGTGCGCGTTGTGGGAGCATAACGACATAGTTCTCATATATTTGGGTATAGGATACTCATGCAAGTGTAATATGAGGTTGTGTTTACCGATGGTACGGAAACAGCTTCGCTCTGGATAGACCCCTCGGAATTCCATTGGTAGTATGACTATGTGTCTATGAAAGTCTGAATCAGGGTAGGTGTATTTGGTCTTAACCTGAGACTTGCACCGCTAATACTTGCGACAATCAATATACTTTGGTTTTGGTCGTCCAGGGCTTTAACAGGTTCTGTGTACGCCTCTTCTGGGTATATTGAGAATCGTAGTGTATTGGGTGTGATGTCAAGACGGAAGTATCACTCCAGTCATAGTGGAGATGATGATCACGTTGGATACCGAACTCGTTCTCTTATATGCTGCAGCTATCGGGGTATTATGACTAGGTCATGTTTATCCGATTATAGAGACTAGTTACCAGAGATCCTATATGTGCTTCGTACGGGGCAGACACGATTCCAGCCCCAGACCTTGCACGTGACATCCGATACTAGATCGAAATACGCAATACTACGTATACTACGCCTGATATAGATCAAAAAACAGTAAGAATATTTCTGGAGAATTGGGTAGGCACGGTGTTTTGCTAGAAGCCAATCATGTCTTGTAAATCGGTAAAAATGTAGTACTAGGTACATACGTGTTAGGATAATCTGACGACCGAATTTACTGCCAACATCTCCGGGGATCTCATGGGTCGCTTCCCGAAGATTCACCGATGACATATGACTCGCACTTTATTAATCTGGGATTAATTATAAGAGAGAGAAAATTAATCTGAGATTAATTGCGGAGATTTTATCTGGGATAAAATATTATTTAAAGAGGGAGAAAGATTGATTTGAATTAATCGATAAAATAATATATTCGATATATTATACGAAATTGGATTTCGACGCAGAATTAAAATTAGATTTTAATTCGGGCGAACGAGTTAATTTAGAATTAATTCGTTAGCAACGTGAATAGTAATTTTGCTAGGCAAAATTATTTAATTAAATTAGATTTATTACGTCGCAACGGAAAATTCGTTAATTCGGAATTAGCGAACCCGAGCCCGGAAGTGTTTGCGGGCGCACTCGCATTGCGAATTTAAGTGCGGCCCACAAGTCACATCAAGCGTCAAATCATTAGTCACTTTCAAGTGATGGATGTCTTGTCACTTTGAGTGATTGGCAACCAGTCACTATTTATTGATTGATGTAAGTGGTTGTATGGCTTTATTGCTTGTACTTTTGGAAAACCAAATACACAAACTAATCTCATCTTCCTCACATCTTCTCTCTCTCACGGCCAAGGGCCATGTTTTCTTCTTTCTCCAATTTTGGCTAGGCCGAAAATAACAAGAAGTGAAAAGGAAAATTTGTGGCAAATCTTTCCATTGCTAGCACAAAAAGGGTCATCCTAAGGTGATAGGGAACTAACTTATAAGCATGGAATCACCATTTGCAAAGCTTGGAGCTTGGCGCATCAATGGAGGTGGTGACCGAATTTCTTGGAGCACAAAACCAGTCCACTGCCGTGAGCACCATGGAGGGGAGAAAAGTTTTTGTTCCTCGCATCGCCAAATCCGATCAATGTAAGTATGTTTCCGCCATTCTTCGTTGAGTATTCACACATGATTTCTTACTTAAATTGATCTTTGGGACTTAATAGAAACCCAACAAATTGATTATGAATCCTATAACGAGTGGCTCATTATTTAGCTTCGTACGATGAATGTTCCCACCACCACATTGGGATGGGTGGTACATGGTAATGATGGTGTAAAAAAAACTTGCACAAAGTGTCTGCCAACATGAGCAATAGCTATTTCTTGACGCTCTTGCTCTGGAACTGCAGGGGACCTTAATGGCAAGTGAGTAAAACAACTTCAAACATTCTCAGCAAATGTATGCAGTACAAGATTGTACCTCGAAGCGATGACAATTCCTAAACTCATTGAGTCCATCCAATGTACCTCTGGTGCCGGCGACTGGAAGAAATGCAGTAAGTGTAATAGATTGTATGCCCATCTGTTTGATGGATAAAGTCGATTATATAACTCCTTATTTTGTTGAATCTCTTCAATAAGGTCGCATCGTACTTGACCCCAACCTTCTTTGTCATACCCGATTAGCGCAGCTATTAATCTGAATCCACAATGACTATCAGCTTGAACATCAATAGTGTAAGAAATATAACGTTGATATGCCACAGGTAATTTCTTAATATAGGTATCACAGATTGGTGGAAGTTGATAGTTGTCATGAGTTGATCGCCTCCCACGACCCTCTCTCCCTAGAGTCATTACATTTGGTTGAGTGACCCTAAATCCTGAAGTGGAAGCATATCCAAAAGAAGGTATGCGACGTCTGCTTTGCTCATCTATGCCTGTAGGTCGACCTCTATGTTCAGTGTTGTACGAAGGGACTCGAACTGTGCTTTGAGATGGATCTGCCATATCGAGAAACTTGTCTATCATATGCTCTCACATACATGAATCCATCTCATCTAATATTTCAACAACATTTGATATCATGTTATACCGTGTTGCATCATAATTGAACTCGTGTATGTGCATAGATAACTTCATCCAATGTGCGGCAACACTTTGTATCGAAATGGATACTGATTTACGAAATTAAATAAGACAAATAATTTTTAATAAAGAATATATAAAATCAGAATCAGAATCAGAATCAGAATCAGCACTACTTTTAATAAAAAAAATATTTAAAAAAAAATAAAAGTAGATATGGATATTGATTTACGAAATTAAATAAGACAAACAACTTTTAATAAAAAAATATATAAAATCAGAATCAGAATTAGAATCAACACTACTTTTAATAAAATAATAATAAAAGTAGATATGGATAGTGATTTATGAAATTAAATAAGACAAACAACTTTTAATAAAAAAATATATATATAATCAGAATTAGAATCAGAATCAACACAACTTCTAATAAAATAATTTTTTAAAAAAAAGTAAAAGTAGATATGGATACTGATTTATGAAATTAAATAAGACAAACAACTTTTAATAAAGAATATATAAAATCATAATCATAATCATAATCATAATCAGAATCAACACTACTTTTAATAAACTAATTTTTTTTTTAAAAAAAAAAAGTAGATATGGATACTGATTTACGAAATAAAATAAGACAAAAACTTTTAATAAAGAATATATAAAATCAGAATCAGAATCAACACTAATTTTAATAAAATAATTTTTTAAAAAAAAAAAGTAAAAGTAGATATGGATACTGATTTACGAAACTAAATAAGACAAACAACTTTTAATAAAGAATATATAAAATCAGAATCAGAATCAACACTACTTTTAATAAAATTATTTTTTAAAAAAAGAGTAAAAGTATATATGGATACTGATTTACGAAATTAAATAAGACAAACAACTTTTAATAAAGAATATATAAAATTAGAATCAAAATCAGAATCAGAATCAGAATCAACACTACTTTTAATAAAGTAATTTTTTTTAAAAAAAAAAATTTTAATAAATATATTAGATTTATTAAACAAATATTCTATCAACAAATTTATATTATAAATTATTTTTATTTGGTTAAATTATTATTTTTTATACATAAATAGTATTAATTAAATTAAAAACGAATCAAAAAAATTAAATGAATAAATATGAAATCTGTAATATTTATTAACAAAATTCAAAAAATAAAAAAATAAAAAAATAACAAAGTGGCAAAATGAATTATAATTAGTATATAATTATTTTTAAATTAATACATATAAATATATAAATTTTGCCAAGTATAATAATTGAGGGGGAGTCATTTCACACAAAGGGATGGGCATTATGGTAAACTTGCAAGGGGACAAGGGAAAGGGGTAAAGTAATTTCCTTTATAAAAAAATCTAAAATCAAATGTCTTGGAAAACTAAACCCAATTTAAATCCATGTTGGTCTAGATTTCTCTCACCATATATTTTTTTTTATGCTAATCCAAATTTATTTAGGTTAAAACATAATTTTTAAGTGTTTAGTTGATGATTAAAAGTTGTGATTACTAATTGTGATTTTTTTAAAAACGGAGTTTTGCAAAAGATAAAACTTTTAATTTTCCCAAACTATCAAATTATTAAAAAAATGTACTATAATTATTTATTTTAACGTAAATCAAAATTTAATAACATTATTTTTCATCATTTTTTTTAATGGAAACACTAAACATAGCCTTTATAGATCCCGTAGTGAAAATATATATTTTTGCTCTTGGTTGACTGCTTTTCTCCCCTCCCCATGTTAGACCCCCATCTGATCTCCCCCCTCTCTCCCTAAAATTACAATAAAACCCTTTCATATTTAAACAAATGACAAATCAATTTTTTTTAATTTGATTTTGTGATTTAACTAAATGATTTTTTGATTTTAATTTTTAAATGATAATAATACCCATACTCCTTTAAAAAAAATTATTTTTTGATTTAATAATTTTAATTTGAATTTAATTATTTATTGTTTTATATTATTTTTTAATTTGATTCTTTTATTTATTATCTCATCTATTTTTTTTCTTTTACTTATTTAATTATTTTTTGTTTTAATTATTTATGTCATAAGTAGCGTTAAATAAATATACACAAAATAAATAACAATAAATAAAAAATATATAAGATTTATTAAACAAATAAAAGAAAATAGATATGTAAAGACTATTAAATAAGTATAAGATATAAAATATAGATATAAAATAATTTATTTAATTTAATTAATAAAATAAAATAAAAATTATTTTTATTTAATTAATTGATTTTTTATTTTTATTATTTTTATTATTTATTATTTTGTGTTTATTTTCTTTTGATTTTTTAAAATTTATTTAACACTACTTGTTAGCAAAATATATGTTAGAGAAGAATACATGTAATAATACACATAAAAGAAATACAGATAAAAATAAAAAACACAAATTCTAATTTATGTTGCCTCAAAAGTCTCATCCTAACACACTTGGTGATATGCTCAATACTTCATACCAAATTCTATGTTTTGTGTTGTACGAATGGGCTCGAATTGTTGTTATTTATTTTATGAAAATATATGTTGTTAACATAAAAGAAAATGTTTTCTATTATACATAAGTAGTGTTAAATAACTTAATAAATTAACCAAAGAAAATTAAATAGATAAATATATAAAGACTATTAAATAACTAAAAAAGAAAAAAAAAATGAGATAAAAAATAAAAGAATTAATTAAAAAATAAAATAAAATAATAAAATAATTAATTTAAAAAGTAAAATAAAGAAATAAAATAATTAAGTCAAAAAATAATTTATTTAAAAGAATAGGGGCATTGTTTTCATTTTTAAATGAAAACAAGAAAATAAAAAATAAAAAATCATTTAATTAAATCAAGTAAATAACTTAGAAAAAGAGAGAGAGAGAGAGAGTCATTTATTGAAATGATTAACAGTATTATTGTAATTTGAGACGGAGAGATATGAAGGTGAGAGAAGCGCCTGGCAAAAACAATTTTTGTTTCGCTAGAGGCTAATTGTGCCTCCTGCGTCCTTTTCTTTTCCCTCACAAAACTGGCGGGCATTTTTTCAAATTTCCATCAAAATTAAAATGCTACCGACCAAACACCATTGTCCACAACAACAGTAACTATTATTAATGACTCCTTACTTTTCTTCGTGACAGCTACCGCCGATAACGACTAAGAAAATGACGTCAATAATCATTCACCGTACACGTGGCACTGTCGGCACCATTTGATCCATTGTGGTTCTTGTTATGTAAATAGTATGCGTTTATCTCCTCAACTTGTTTTAGTTCCACCGACGAAAATAGTGTGAGGGCCAGCTAGCTGTCACCCAATTCGTCATGGCCCTACTTGCTCATAATTGTTTATTGATCCCACTTTGCTTACGTGTTTCTCGTCTTATTGCACGTGGCAAAATCTAACGGCTCTATTGTTTTAAGTTACTACTACCTGTTGTAATCTACGTCACTAAAGTGACTATCATCATTCAGTTAATCTGTTGTTATCAAATACTAATCCTAATTAATTATCTAAATAAGTTGATCATTTGACATTATTTGAGTCGATGCTACACTTATTTTATTTCAAATTTCTTATTTTCTAATTATTTCTTTCACCCACACATTTATCTAAATATTTTAATCTCATCTACACTCTTTTTTAGATGTGGTAATGTGTTTTAACCTAATATTTTGTTCTATGGGTGAGCATCGGTTCCGGTTCTACCCGGAACCTATTGGAACCGGACCGATTTTTCGGGTTTGGAATCGGAACCGGTTATAACAGGTCTGATTCCGGTTCCAAAAATAAAGGAACTGATTTTAATAGGTCCGGTTCCGGTTCCAAATTGGTCAGAATCGGAACCGGACCATGAAACTTGTTTCTGAAACCTAATATATATATGATAATTAGTTTATTTATATTATTTTTTGTAGAATTTTTCTGTGATATAGAATCATGAAAATTAATTAAATAAATAGTCAGGTTAATACATATATATATATATGTAAACTTAAAAGGAACATAGATAAATTACAAAGTAAAATTCCAATTTGAACAAAACATTTAGCCTTCAACCAGATTCACCAGTTCCACTCCAAAAGCAGACTCTGAAAAGCAAGGAGAAAGAAATCCATGAAAGGCTTCGTAACATTCAACCGTCAACTGCGCTTTAACAAAAACAGGGAAAAAAATTATATGGTATTCACTTGTGTGTTTCATTATTGAGCTTCCGAACTTTGATTTGGTCTCTGTTTTTTCCTACGGACTCGTATCGAAATATAGTTTTCATTTAAAATATTTTAAAATAGGGTAATTCAGAACCGGACCGGAACTGGTCCGGAAACGAATTGGAATTGAATAATAAGGTACCTTATTTAATTGGGTAGGTTCCGATTCCATTTAGTTAGGAATCGATTTTTTCCGGATAGGTTCCGGTTTCATGCGGAACCAGAACCGAAACCAATTTTACTCACCCCTATTATGTTCCATAAATCATTACACGTATTTTACTACCGTCCTATAAATTTTTCAGTTAATTTTTAAAAGGATATTTCGATCATAAATAATTACATATACATAACTTCATTTATTTTCTCCCAATTAACCACATTTCAATCTATTTATCCGTCTTTTTGAAGGATTAACCATAACTACTTAAAACACTCATTTTATAGAATTATTTCTACCATAAACTCACATATCATTTGTTAAGTTTTTTTAATCTATTTAATCACATAAATAACAATTTTTTTTTAATTGTTGAATGATTTAATTGGTACGGTCTTATCTAAAATTTTGTCCAAGGTTTGACATGACATATATTTGTGAATGGTTAAGCTACTTCTCTTTAGGGGTGAGCAAAACCGGTTTCGGTTCCGGTTCCGCATAGAACCGGAACCTACCCGGAAAAATTCGGTTCCGCACTAAGTGGAACCGGAACCTACCCAATTAAACAGGGTATCCTATTATTCGGTTCCAATCCAGTTCCGGTCCGATTCCGAATTACCCTATTGACATGACACATTATGAATCTATTTGGCATTACTGATAGCTACTAGCTAGTAACTGTAATTCTATTCCCGTGTATTAAAATTTAATGGACCTTAATCGGTTAATCCCAAACATACTCTTAAATCTTAAATGTTTTTACTTACAAAATGTAATGTATTAAGATTTGAGAGCAGCATATTAAATGACTGTGATGGCAATCAATTAATTAAATTAAATTTAGACCACTTCTGGTTGATCTAGTGATTATTATAAGAGATTTCATCATTTCTGGTGGCTGAGTTTTCTAAGCAATTTTAGGCCCCCTCTCTTTAAAAGTCTCCAGAATTTTCCAGAGGAAAATGACCCGAGGGGCAGCTATTAGCTCAAAACAGAAGAAATAAAGAAACAGAACAGAAGCAATGAGAGATGTTATGTTAAAAAGGAAAGATATTTTCAAAGTTCTCAATCCAAAATTATGAGGTATCTATTCCATTATAAAACAAATGATCTGGTTCTCAAATACGGTTCCGGTTCCGGTTCTATGGTCCGGTTCCGGTTCCGATTATTCTGGAACCGGAACCGGACCGGTTACAATTGGTTCCATATTTTTGGAACCGGAACCGGACCGGTTACAACCGGTTCCGATTCCAAACCCGGATTTCCGGTCCAGTTCCAACCGGTTTCGGGTAGACCCGGAACCGATGCTCACCCCTACTTCTCTTGATAGGCAATAGTAACTCGTTTGGTGAAGTCATCATTCATCAACGATGTCCGCATGTCACGTTATTCCTTATGATTCACCCACGTGTCCAAAATGGTAAATTTATTTCTAAGAAAGTTAAATATCCAATTGGTGTGCTTTGGAGAATTATATAATGTTGCTTACATGGCACATACGTCAGCTTGCCACGTGTAGAAGGAAACTAATCATGGATCATCACTTTGTAATTGGTAAATATGAAAATGATGGCAAAAAGAACTAAATAATCCAAAGCAAAGGCAAAAAGTTTCTAACTCCCATATGATTCTTAAGTATATTAGCAGTCAAAATAATGCTTATTTTAGGTGCAACGGAAATATTTTAAGCTTCATATTGCATAATTAAAGTAAGACACGACCATATATATATATATATATATATATATTTAAAGTAAGGCTTGAACCATTTATTATTATTTTTTATTATTATTAATTATTAAAATTAGATGTTCGCAATATGAAAATTTTAGACTTTTTTGTGATTATTTTGAAATTAAAATTTTTAAAGAATGAGATTAATTTTGAAATACTATTTTCTTTAATCAAGCAAATAGAATTCATGTGATAAAATTGGAGATCCTCCACTAATTTTTTATTTTCACTTTTTTTTATCATATAATCATATTAGATAAATAATACTATTCCAGTCTTTATATTTATTTGTGGTCCAGAAAAAATTGTATGAGCTAATAATTTCATGTGCAATTTAAAATGTTATATTATAACTTGAGAACCATTGAAAGATTTTTTTATTTTTTATTTTTAAGTTCAAGGGCACCCTACATATCCCATAATCACTAGATTAGTCTATAATTCAAAGTTTAGGTCCCCCAATAATAAATGTTGATTGTCTAATTGAAATAACTTAAAAGATGCAACATTTAGAAAAAGAAGAGTTAGTGCAAAAGCACTGTTTTTTTTTTTAAAAACAAAAAAAGTAGAAACAGCAATTAATTGCTTACAAGAATGCCAATGAACTTTTTTTTTACAAAAATACTAAACTTACCAATATTTTTTCATAATTTTATCATAACTCTCTCACTGTAGCTCATTGTAGCTACAATGAGAGAGTTGAGATAAAATTCTGGAAAAATATTGATAAATATATCATTATCCTTTTTTTTATGAACTATCAATAGTTCTCATGTGTCCCTTAAAGTGGAAACTACTCTAAATTTATTGTTAGGGTTTCTTTTATGTACCCTAAAATCTCTAAAACAAAAAATAAGTGGGACAAATTTGGAAACAAGTAGGGTTTGAGACTTTGAGTTGCACTAAAGATATCTCAAAAAGCCAATCCATGCAATTAATTGATTCCTTTTGCTTTTCTTCCCAATTTCTCAAGTCCAAGTTATTTGTACTTTGCATAGTTGCATTATTGGTTAACCATCAAAATGGAGCCATTTAGCAACAAAATTTGTGCCAAAACCTCATAACATTGCCAACACTTTGAATATGCATGGTAATAGACGAGGTCGGGTCCGGCTTTGAGAAGCCCGGCCAACCAAAAAAAAAAACTCGAGTCTGGGAAAAGCTCGACCCGGGTCCGGGCTCGGATTTTTTTGACGTAATTTTATTTTATTTTTTATTTTATTATAAAATTAGTAATAATCAAAATTTTATACTAAAATATATCAATAAAAATAGAGTATCAAGTCTTCAAAAACATATGTATCAACCTAATGACCAAAAATCTGTTAATTAATATTTTTATTTATTTTTGACCGAATCTAGCATTATACGGCCAAGCCCGGGTTTTTTAAAAATCGGGATGGACGGGCCAAGCTGGATGGGTCGGACTGGACCACGGGCTAAATTGCCTTCCCTTATTTTGGAATCATTAACTTGTGATTAAAATCATACTGTAAACTTACAAACTATCTAATTTAATCGGTCTGATTCTATCTTTTTTTTTTTTTTTTTTTTTTTTTCTGTTTTCAGAAAATGATAATAATAATAATAAGGCTTCCAAAAAAATCGATTTCCTTCAGTAATATTTTAGTTCGTTTATAAATAATGTTTTGACAATATTCAACCATATGTATTGAAACAAAACACGATTCTCCCTTAGTACATTTATGTTTGTTTGTAACTCCATGATATACATTAAAACTAAAATGATAATTCAATGCCATCTAAACTTCGTAATTATAACCAAAATTATTTTCTATGCAGAATAAATATTTTATATCAAATTAATATAGTAAGTCATATAATTAACAAAATCAATCGTATTATATATCTATTTATTTATAATTACATATTTTGGATGTATACGCATTACCTAAAAATTGGAAACAAATTAAAATCATAAAGACAAATCGTCGGTGCATTAAGGACAAAAGAATCACATAATACAAAATGACAAATAATCCTCTCACTTTGAAAAATCACCAATATTTAGCCACTCCCATGTCATTTCATCATGGTAAAAGCAACAAAGGCGAAGTAAAATCATGGGGCTCAAAATATTTTATTTAGTAAAATCATGGGTGGTAAAAGAGTATGGCCTGGCGCCAGGTTAAATTGGCCAAGCCTGCCAAACTTAATCCGATTTTAATTAAGAAAATTATTTTTTATTATAAAAATTAATTTTTAATTCTCAATAAATATATTTATAACTAAAATTTTGAGGTGTAATAAAAAAAATACTAGAAACATTGAAATTCTTAATTTTTTTTTTTATTTGTAAGTGTTAAATAATTTAAATTTTGGGGTTCCTATATCTAAAATCATGTTTCTCATCGATCTCTATTGTTTATGTTAGGCTACTTTCCCTAAATCTTTTCATTGCTTCCAAATAGAGGTGACCTTGAATTATCCTAAATTTTTGGACGAGTTCTTAAAATTAGGGTCTTATCGATAAATAATAAAAAACATAAAAATCATATTATATACTTAAAAATTGATTATTATTTTCAAATCCGAGGATCCTAATTTTGTGTAAAATTTTGAGGCTCTGACCAGCCACCTATATCGACTCTATATATTATATGATATATGATATATGATTGTTCCTAATTAAAACACTTTATATTTTTGAAGTATATATTTAAAGAACACCCTCTTCTCTTCTCCCATTGGAGAAGCATCAGAAGAATAAGGACCCACTTGAGAAAAATAATTTATTTATTTAAACTAAACTTCAAAGATATCAATTAATATTGTTTTTTTTTTTTAATTAATAAAATTAAAAATTGAAATTGACTGCGTAAGCTTTGGTTGCTCAATTACTTTCATGGAGAAAAGACGGCAACGTTCTATTATTGTGTGTGTTAGTTAAAAAGAAACTGTCATTGGCTACTAAAAACGTGCTGCATGAAGATGCCTAGCTGAGCATGCAATAAATTATTTATTATATTTTTGCTCTCTGTTATCAGTTGGAATATCAACATTAATTACAACTAGATTTGTTTGCTTAATATAATTATAAAGTTTGACCTAACACATATTATTTATTTATTGAATATATAAAATTGTTGATGGTGATTTTCTGTCCTGAGAAACTACGAAACCTGAAGAGGGGTAGAATGAGTTTTTGACGCTTAACAGATGAAAGTCCAAAATCTTCATGAGGATGAGAAGTCGGATGGAGGCACAAAGCCCAAGACGCAGATGAAGACCGACCCTATGAGAAGGATTGGATTCGGAAACTTTTATACAGATGAAGACTGACTCGAGACAGTTATGAGATATGTTTTTGTGCTTGTAACAATGAGAATGAGATTTGGAGTAAGTCAATTGAGGCACGGTCACATACACCCGATGAAGCTTTATTAGAAACGAAGAAACATAGGAAGATGATCATTAGAAGATACAAGTTAGATGCCCATAACAGATGTAGCTGAAAAGTTTATTGTTGGATTGACATTTTTGAAGAGAAGGTGAAAGAAGTGAAGACATCTCTACCGACTCGACCTGGTAAAAGGAGTAAGGAAGAGGATCCTCCGTTTTGATACACCGATCCAAGGATATAAATTGGGGATATAACACGATACTCACGTACGGATAACGTAAGCCCTAAATAGAAATTTGAGCCTTCCACTTATTATTTAGGTAAGAGAAGTAATGTAGTTTTTATGAACTTATAGGAGGAGATATAATTGTTTGTTTTGGTCGTCCTTTAATAATAACACATCTTTTCGGAAAAATAAATATGACTATGAGTCTATGAACAGTTTTGCCGTCAATAATTGGTGGATCCTCCTTAAATTGTTTTTGTTTAATTCATTCATATTTTAGGGATTTTCATTTTCATTACTTGTTTTATTTCGAATTTATAATTTTATTATACCAAAATAATTTAAATTCACCTCTTCGTATATTTATAGTCTTAGTATAAAAAAAATGTTATAACCCTAATATGTCATTCAGTCTTTTATTCAATAAAAACATACATCATTAAGATGTTATTATTATTATTTTTAATTCACGTTTCCGTTCGTGAACAAGTAAGATACTTTAGTTAGCGAAGATTTACACAATGACGTAATATATTAATTTTATTGTGATAAGGTAACTAGCAATCGTATTCCGATGAGTAACATTATCACACAACAATGTTAGATAATTAATTTATAGGCAAAATACAAAACTGACCCTCTAACTTTCACGTTTTTTTTCATTTCAGTCCTCTAACTTTCAGTTTTGTCAATTCAGTCATCTAACTTTCAATTTTTGTCAATTCAGTCATTCGTTACAAATTCGTTACTGCTGCCGTTATTGCTGCCAAAACGACGCCGTTTAACGAATGACTAAATTGACAAAATTGAAAGTTAGAGGACTGAATTGACAAAACTGAAAGTTAGAGGACTGAATTGACAAAACTGAAAGTTAGAGGACTGAAATGGAAAAACGTGAAAGTTAGAGGACTGAAATGAAAAAAAAAGGTGAAAGTTAGAGGGTCAGTTTGTATTTTTGCCTAATTTAATTTAGGCCATATTAAATTAGTTTTTTTTCTTATTTTTTAAATAGTAAAAGAAAAGAAAATAGGCTACAACTGTTAAGAAAACTAATTTAATTTATATTACTACTAATAATAAAATAAATTGAAAACATATTCCAACATTTTAGACAAGTAATTAGTGAGCTAAGTAACAACCCATTCATTTTTTTAAAAAAAAAATTCGTATCCATTCAAGAAATAATGATATGATGAAGGTCGATCCTGGACAAGCATTATCTTCAACATTTCCGTGAAAAAAATGTGAAAGTTAGAGGGCCAGTTTTGCATTTTTTGCCTAATTTAATTTAGGCCATATTAAATTAGTTTTCTTTATCTTATTTTTTAAATAGTAGAAGAAAAAGAAAATAGGCTACAACTGTTAAGAAAATTAATAAATAAAATTATATTCCAACAATCACATTTCAAAATGTAATTTTAGATATTACATTTCAAAGATAAGTGATGTATTTTTTAATTTTTAATATTTGATTTGACAATGTAATTTATAAATATAATTTTGACAATGTAATTGAACAGTAATCTCTAATGCCTCACGGAAATGTTGAAGATAATGCTTGTCCAGGATCGACCTTCATCATATCATTATTTCTTGAATGGATACGAATTTTTTTTTTAAAAAAATGAATGGGTTGTTACTTAGCTCACTAATTACTTGTCTAAATTGTTGGAAATCTGTTTTTCAATTTATATTATTATTAGTAGTAATATAATATTAATTAGTTTTCTAACAGTTGTAGCCTATTTTCTTTTTCTTTTACTATTTAAAAAATAAGAAAAAAACTAATTTAATATGGCCTAAATTAAATTAGGCAAAAATACAAAACTGACCCTCTAACTTTCACCTTTTTTCATTTCGGTTCTCTAACTTTCACGTTTTTTTTCATTTCAGTCCTCTAACTTTCAGTTTTGTCAATTCAGTCCTCTAACTTTCAGTTTTGTCAACTCAGTCCTCTAACTTTCAATTTTTGTCAATTTAGTCCTTCGTTAAACGGCGTCGTTTTGGCAGCAGTAACGGCAGCAGTACAGATTTGTAACGGAGGACTGAATTGACAAAATTGAAAATTAGATGACTGAATTGACAAAACTGAAAGTTAGAGGACTGAAATGAAAAAACGTGAAAGTTAGAGGGTCAATTTTGCATTTTTGCCTAATTTATATTTTCAACACTATTAATAAGATGCTACAAAATTCCACTCTAATAATTAGGGTATTCATATTGTGGGAGCTATTTTCGTAAAAAAAAAACATCAAAATAGCTCCCCAAATGGATTGGAATTTTCAGTAAAAAATTCAATTTTTTTTTTAAATAACTATATTTTTTGGATCATTCATATTGTAGTCCCCATTTGCATTAATGTGAACCACTCGCTTTAGACCATTTAAGATGTCAAAATTCAACAATCAGCATAGTTAACAATGAGAGAGTCAAAATTTAGAAAGCAAAATCTATATTTTGATAAAAATTTTAGCTCATTTTATGATGAGATTTTTATTTTTAGCTCCCGAAAATTCCATAAAAAAATAAATAAAATCATAAAATCACTTTAGCTCCCCATTGTGGATGCTTAGGGTGGATAAAATTTGACACTAGATTGTTAGATTGGACAGTATCTTGTGGTGTAGTAAAAACTCTTGTAAAAAAGGGCCAAGTTTTATCGGTGAATAAATGAATGAATGTTAACATGACATTCTGCCGACGCTATTAGAAACAAGCCAAAGAAGGAATATATTATTATTATTATTTATATACAAACTTGGATGCTTGAAATTTTATTAGTTTAGTTGAGAATGTTGGGTGACCACTCAATTTCTCAAGAGAAGACATTATTTCTATTTCTATTTCTATTAGGTATAAGGCACATATTTATAAAATAGGATAAAAAATGGACACATGTATTATGAGGTTCCAATAAACACATTATTAACTTATTGAGTAGGGGACGATTAAATAAAATATCAATATATATATATATATTTCAAATATATTAAAAATTAATAATATTATATTGAAATCAATAATTTTTTTTTATCTTTTAATGATGTTATTGTTAATTTTCAGAGTTCATGTGCTGCAGAAATCGTGTTGGGTAACAGGAAAAAATTATTTTTCACATGAACAATCAAAATCGGATCCGTATTTTCTAGTACATCAATAATATAAATATTTAGAACTCAAGTAAGAAATATACCTGCAGATATGGATATCTTTG
This sequence comes from Zanthoxylum bungeanum, assembly GCA_019454045.1. Classification (NCBI taxonomy): domain Eukaryota; kingdom Viridiplantae; phylum Streptophyta; class Magnoliopsida; order Sapindales; family Rutaceae; genus Zanthoxylum; species Zanthoxylum bungeanum. The sequence goes on along the minus strand of SKCR01026073.1, from coordinate 145,454 downwards.
TAAATCGATTCTTTGTAAATATACCTGCAAATATTTATATATTGGATATGTAAACCCAAAAATTAAATGGTATTATTTTTTTGTAATTGCTAATTATTTGTAAGCGTTGGAGATGAAGATCAAGCCGAATGACGGATGACGCAAGACAATTTTTTTACTCAAAATATAATTATTTTTCCATTATTTTTTTTTTGTTGTTTACAGCAGTGCACTGCTGCACGAGCAGCAGTCTCGCTGCTGCTGTGCAGCAGCTTGCCGCACAGTGGGCAATGCAATGAAATAATAAAAAAAATAGTTTTTTTTTTTGTGATAATCACTTGAAAATTTAATTATATTTTTTCCAGATTTGAGATTAATGTAATTTTATTTTGTTATGGTTGTAATTTTAGAAATACTCAAATTGTCAACCCGGTTAATATCCAATTTATTTATTTTGTGTGAATTATAAAATGTTTATTCTCATGCATATTTTAAATGACATATAGAATTAGCACAATGTCTATTCTTGCATTATAACATGCCATACATACATATGCATTTTCATAAATTTATTTATGATTGTAAATAGTTTATAATTTGATTAAAAACTATTTTAGAATTTTATCGATTAATCGATTAATTAAAATTTGTGAATTAATTTTAAATCGTTAAAATTTGTAATGTCACAAAATTTAGTTCTAAGTATTTATAATTGTTGTATAATTAGTGTCATTAAACATCAAATAACATACTACACAACAATTCAAACCAGAAACAGAAATCTAGATCTACAAAACATGCAAAACCCTAAAAAGTCTTAAAACTTGAAATTTACAGAAAACCTGGAAATTATGAAAACGAATCCAAGTCGAGATAATCCTCTGTCCTTAAGAACTTATTGGCCCCGTCACATGTGCTTTACAGATTCGCAATTGGCCAACGTTCTCACATGATAACTTGGTTCCTTCTTGTCCAAAGAGCACACATTGACAAGTATACAAACTGAAAAATGATTGAACTCTCTCTCAAAAACCAAAAACAAAACCAATGTCTCTATAAAAAAAAAACGGATTTAATCTCTGTCCTCAGTATTTGGATTTAAAGCCTCTTTTATAAGGCATAGAAGGGTGCCAATAGGGCACCCATTGGGGTGGGTGCAACCCTTCAAAAGGTTGTACCCTTCACAAGCACCCAAAGCAACCAAAGGACAAATATACCCTTAAACAATATTTAGAAGAATTTCCAACAATCCCCCACAATTCTTCAAATATTCATGGAGACACTTGAGAGAGTTATCATGAACTAAAGCTGCATCGAAATAGGTAGCTTTCGCCTTGAACCTTTCCTAGTGAGTGACAATCGGATTTACTTGGCAAACCAGTGACCCATAGTCTTGAACTGTTCTGCCGTTGGTGTAAACCAAGACAATTGCCAACACACAGCTTTAATTCGACCATTTCCCGTTCTACGATTGTGTTCATTTCGACCCTGAACAACAGTCTCGGATTCATCAAGCACTTTAGGGTAACCTGCCTTTAAAGGTTCCCATGGAAGCGGCCTCACTTCTTACTTGAAATAGGTGATATACTATGAAGAGGTAATCTGTCTTTACCCCCATTATGACTCATCTCCTAATATAGTGATCATTAAAAGCCTTAGTTTATCCTAACCAATGACAGACAACACTCATCGTCATTATCGGAATGGGAAAGAGTACAAAACTCTTCAGTGCTTGTTTTGAATTGCACAAAGTTTCTGTTGTCCCTTTTGAACCTAGATCTTGGGATCTCCAGTCAGCTAGGTTGGGTTTCCACAGTGACAATTCTTAGATTATAGGCTTCAAGCCCATTCCCCTCGATGACTTCTCAACTTGCTCTCGAGGTAAACCTTTAGTTAGTGGATTCGCTAGGTTTTCCTTCGACTTGACATAATCGATCTTTATTATGCCACTTGAGAGCAGTTGACATATGGTATTATGTATCCGACGTATGTGTCGAGACTTACCATTATACATTGTATTTTGGGCTCTCCTAATTGCCGATTGGCTATCACAATATATGCTAATCGCTGGCACCGGTTTGGGCCAACTAGGAATATCCTCCAGGAAGTTTCTAAGCCATTCTGCTTCTTCCGATGTTTTGTCTAATGCTATGAACTCTGATTCCATAGTAGACCGGGCAATACATGTTTGCCTCGAGGATTTCCATGACACGGCTGTATTACCAAGTGTGAAAACAAATCCACTCGTAGATTTGGAATCCACCGTATCAGATATCCAGTTAGCATCGCTGTATCCTTCTAGTACAACAGGATATCTCTCGTAATATAGCCCATATTTTGAAGTTTCTCTCAGATACCTCAAAACTCTTACTATGGCTTTCCAGTGGTTATGTCCTGGATTGCTCGTATATCCGCTAAGCCGGTTCACAGCTTGAGCGATATCAGGTCGTGTGCAATTCATGAGATACATCAGACTTCCGATGATTCTCAAATACTCTAATTGCGATACGCTTGAGCCAATATTTTTTGATAGATGAAGATTTGGGTCTACTGGGGTTCTAGCCACATTTAGACCCCATTTGATATATTTATCAAGTATCTTCTCAATATAATGAGTCTGAGATAATATATATCCGTCTGATGTCTTGGAAATCTTAATTCCTAGGATCACATCAGCTACTCCCAAATATTTCATATCAAATCTGCTGGATAACACGGTTTTGGTAGACTGAATCATATCATGATTACTACCAATTATCATCATATCGTCTACATAGAGACACACAATGACATATCCTTTTTGAGTTGATTTGGTGTACACACACTTATCACACTCATTGGTTTTGAACCCACTTGACAACATTTCTTTGTCAAATTTCTCATGCCATTGTTTAGGTGCTTGTTTTAATCCGTACAAGGATTTTACAAGTTTGCACACCTTCTGTTCTTGTCCAGGAACATTAAACCCTTCTGGTTGTTCCATGTAAATTTCTTCATTCAATTCACCATTCAAGAATGTCGTCTTTACATCCATTTGATGTATTTCAAGACCAAATATAGCTGTTATGGCTATGAGTATTCTTATCGATGTGATACGAGTCACTGGTGAATATGTGTCAAAGTAATCAAGGCCTTCCTTTTGTCTATAACCTTTTATGACAAGTCTCGTCTTGTACTTATCTATTGATCCATCCATTTTCATCTTCCTTTTGAATATCCATTTGTAGCCCAGCGGCTTACAACCTGGTGGAAGATCAACCAACTCCCAAGTATGGTTTTGTAGGATTGAATCAATCTCACTGTTAATAGCCTCTTTCCAAAGAGGTGCCTCCGGAGAAGCCATAGCTTCTTTATAACTTTGAGGCTCATTTTATAACAAGTATGTCAGAAAATCGGGACCAAACGACTTAGACGTTCTAGCTCTTTTGCTACATCTAGGCTCGATTGTCTCAGCATTTACACGTTGATCTGATTCTTGGTCAACCTGATCACTGTCCTTGACAGTATCAACTGTTCTTTTGAGAGACTCTGTGCGCTGTCTTTCCTTACAAGGAAACGTCTCTTCAAAAAATATCGCATTCCTTGACTCAATTATCATGTTCGGATTGATGTCAGGAATCTCCGACTTGTGTACCAAGAATCGATACGCACTACTGTAGCGAGCATATCCAATGAATATACACTCAACAGTTTTGGGTCATATTCTAACCTTCTTCGGTTTAGGAACCATTACTTTGGCAAGACACCCCCACACTTTTAGGTATTTGTAGGAAGGTACGAAACCTTTCCACAACTCATATGGTGTCTTGTCCAACCTTCTGTGAGGAAGCTTTTTAAGAACGTAGTTCGCGGAAAGTAAGGCTCCCCCCACAAGTTCTGGGGTAGTCCCGAACTTGTCAACATGGCGTTCATCATTTCCTTCAACATTCGGTTTTTGCGCTCCGCAATTCCGTTCTGTTGAGGAGAATAAGGAGCAGTGGTTTCGTGAATAATTCCGTGCACAGAACAATATTCACCGAATGATGAAACGTATTCACCACCTCTATCACTCCTGATTCTTTTGATTTTCTTGCCAAGTTGATTTTCAACTTCGCTCTTATAGTGTACAAAGCTCTCAATAGCTTCTGCTTTGCTTCTCAGCAAGTACACATAGCAGAATCTTGTGCTGTCATCGATAAAAGTGACAAAGTACTTTTTACCGCCTCTTGTTTGCACAATGTACATGTCACACACGTCAGTGTGTACAAGTTCTAAAGGTTCAGAACTGCGTTCAACAGAATGAAATGATGTTCGATGCATTTTTGCTTCAACGCATGCCTCACACTTTTGTTGGCTATCAATTGCAATTTTAGGTATAAGGTCTATGTTAATTAATTTACGCATGGTATCATAATTAACATGTCCTAACCTCCCATGCCATATATTTTGTGACTCAATAATATAAGCAGAAGTACTAGCTTTATTATTCGCACGATTAACAGTCATTACATTTAGTTTGAAAAGGCCCTCAGTTAGGTAACCTTTTCCTACATACATATCATTCTTTATCATTACAAACTTATCAGAAACAAATACTAGCTTAAAACCAGCCTTACTAAGAAGAGAACCCGAGACCAAGTTCTTCCGAATATCCGGAACGTGCAATACATTTCTCAATGTTAGCTCCTTTCCTGATGTCATCTTCAGAACCACTGTGCCTTGTCCAACCACCTGAGAGGTAGACGAATTTCCCATTTTCAGATGATCGCCGCCATCGACCTTCTGGTACATGGAAAACATCTTGCTTTCAGCACAGATATGACGAGTAGCCCCAGTGTCTACCCACCATTCCCTCGGATTCCCAACTATGTTGGCTTTGGTTACCACTGCTGATAGTTCCATCTCTGAGATATCATCAGTCAGCTGCTCATGCTCAGTTACATGGGCCTCATTTTTCTTTTTCTTGCCCTTGTCCTGAGACTTCTTGTTTCTGCAGTCATTTGACATATGACCGCTCTTTCCACAGTTGTAGCATTTCCCCTTGAACTTATTGTTTGAAGAATCATCTCCACTGTTCTTTCTTTTCTTGCTACATTTCACACCCTCAATGATGTTGGCCTTAGACTCCATAGTCTTGTAGCTGGCCTTCTCGGACATCCTGTTGTCCTCCTCGATTCTCAATCGAACACTAAGGTCTTCAAGGCTCATCTGCTTCTTTTTGTGTTTCAGATAGCTCCTGAAGTCCTTCCACGATGGATGCAACTTTTCAATTATGGCCGCAACTTGAAACATCTCACATAGTTTCATACCCTCATCCAGTATTTCATGAATGATTGATGAGTGGTAAATCTATCACTATTTCCCACTCATTTAACCTAATATTTTGTATAGTTTCTTGAGTTTTGTGAATATTTTGATGTGTTTTGTGTTATTTTGTAGATAAATAAAGTTTCAGGACATTCTGGAGGTGATTTGGAGCAAAACAGTGAAAATTGGGAAAATGGGCATTTTGGTAATTTGTCCGAGTCGCGACGCCAAGACTCATCGCGTCGCGACGCCTAAAGTGCGCCGGACATGCTAACGTGCACCGAAGGACACGTGTCAGAATCTAAGAAAATGGACTTGCTAACGTGCGCCGACCTTGCTAACGTGCGCCTTGCCACGTGTCATCATCACAGAAGATCAACTAAAATACGCCGTCTACCACGTGTCGAAATCTCATTGGACCAAAGCAAGCGCGTGACACGTGTCGAGTTTTCATTGGACCGAATCACGGGCGACTCACATGCTGCCACGTGTTAATCTCTCATTGGACCAATCCTAAACGCGTGCCACGTGTCAGATGTTCATTAGACCGATAGTTCAGCCAATCACCGTATGCCACGTGTCGTATTCCCATTGCACCACCTTTACCGCGTAACACGTGTCATCACGAGATTATGCCGACAATGCGCGTGGTCAACCCGCGTGGACCAAAGTAAACAGGTCTAGCGTCGCTACGCTGAAGCCCTTGGCGTCGCGACGCTGGACGCAAAAATTGTCTATAAATTGAGCTCGAGATTTCAGTTTTAGTGGCACCATTCTCTCTCATTTCTTTGATGTAAATGGGGAGTTTCTCTCTCTAATTTCTTTTAATTTAAGTTTTGTAATTAATTTTTAATTACATTATGTAATAGTAATTACTTTCTGTAATAGTAATAGTAATTTATCTTGTTTTTACTGTTTCAGTTTTACTATTCATCCATGATGAGGTAACTTCTCATTGCTAAGGTGAAAGGTAATTCTTTTACTGTTACTATTTAGATTAATCTCCCTTAAATATAATATATTTACTATTTAAAAATTTGACTTAATAAGGATACCGCCATATTGGTCGGTTGGCTATTAAATTTAAATTGGTTTAAACCTGACTAATCTAGGATACCGCCTATATGGCTGGTTGATAATTAAATTTTCTTACCGCCTATATGGCAGGTTCATGGACAAATCATACCGCCTTTATGGCTGGTCGGACTTAATTTGAATTAATCAGGTTACCGCCTATGTGGCTGGTTGGTAATATTATCACAAGTTTATATATTATTTTATGGGAGATATTTAAAATAGTAAATAGTAAAAGTAATTCATTTTACCTTAGCATTTCATTTTATTGTTATTTACTTTTCAGTATTTACTTTACCGCATTTACTATTTCGCATTTTTACTTTATGACTTTTACTTTTAAGTTTTTACTAGCCCTAGCCATGTGTCATAACTAAGTTAGTTATCTAGGGTTGTGATGAATTTCAATATCACTGGTTTATAAGGGTTAGATTATAGTTTGGGTAATATAAAGATTTATTTATTGAGTCTTAATCTTAATGATTTTTATTAACTGGCCATTAATAAAATTGATTAGGTAAACTTAAAATGAACTAGACATAGGGATTTTAAGTTTAAGACCTTAGACTCAATAGCCCACGATCTTCCTTGAGGATAGATAACCCTTTAATAGATTTCCTTACAGGATAGACATATACCTGTCGGGCGGGGGTAGCCATAATTGGAACTTAAACTTAATGAATCCAGATAATTTGGTTGACATAGACATATGGTTCAATTAGGTTAAACTGGGTATTTGTGTTTAACCATCGACATAGGTATTCACATAATTTAGTGTTCCAGGTTAATAAATCAATATATTACCCAGTTATAGGATAACCACTTCATCTTTAAATAATATTGAAAAGATTCACAACCCTAGATAGTTTTTAATATTGAATTTTCTTAAAACTTACTTTCAAACAATTTTATTTACTTGTCTTTAAATTTAGAATCGTCGCCATTTCAAATCAATCAAACAACCTGTTAGATACTAGTAATCATTTGACCTCTTAAAATTAATAGTTTAGGTATTAAGTCCTCGTGGGATCGATACTTTTTATACTACTTGAACGATACGTACGCTTGCGTTATACGTGTGTGTTTACGCCGGTCAATGATCAGCTGCAGTTCACCCAACTGAGTCATCACCGTCCTTGAATCTACCATCTTGTAGTCCAGGAACCTACCCACGACAAATTTCTTTTGTCCGGCATCCTCGGTTTTATACTTCTTCTCGAGAGATTCCCAGAGAATCTTCGTAGAAGTCATGCATTGGTACACATTGTACATGGTATTGTCAAGACCACCCAAAAGGTAGTTCTTGCATAAGAAGTCTCCAGACATCCAAGTTTGTTCTCGCTCTTCCTTGGCCATTTCAGATTCACCCTCCACAGGACCCGGAGGATCTTTGAGGAATTTAGCCAACTGGAGAGTTGTCAGGTAGAACAACATTTTCCTCTGCCACTGCTTGAAATTTTCCCCACCAAATTTCTCCGGCTTTTCTCCATGAGAGACCGGTACTGTGATATTTCTGCTAGCCATTTGTAACTGGAAAATCCAATAGGGGTTAATTAGTCTACAAAAGACAAATTGCACAACGATCAACGAATGATCTTGTTCAAAGTGATGTACTAGGTAACCACTTGTTGTTCTATTGGACGGTGGATCCAATAAACACAAGTCCTTGAATTTCAACTAAAGATTCTTTTAGAAAAATGAATAAACGAATATCGTCTTTTAGACAGAATATTCTTTAAACACTTTTTCAATATGATCTTCTAGCAATTCAAAGCCAGAACTACACTTTATACAACAATACAATATACAATATGTGTAGATATGTGTAAGTGTCAATCAAGATTGGATGGAATTTCTTGTGTATGATTACACTTTAAATTCTCAACCAAGTATGCAACACTCAATCAATTTCAACTTTATCATTATGTGTATGCTTGTGATAATTGAACAACCTAATAATAACTTAAATCTATACTACCAAGATTAATGTGTTACAGTATATGATTTACTAAGTTAATATTAATTTCAGTTTACAGTTTATAATAATTACAGGACTATTTCGTTAGTATCGCGTTCGTATATACGTTCGAACGAGACTGGCAGTATGGGTGCGTTCGTGTTACGTTTGACAACGCGTTCGAATGATGTGTTTCTAGAGAGTTCACGTTTGAGTAGAGTTTGATAACGCGTTCGAACGGAATGATTCCAGAGAGTTCACGTTCGTATAGCGTTCGAGAACGCATTCGAACGGAATGATTCCAGAGAGTTTGCGTTCGAGTTACGTTTAGGACGCGTTCGAACGTTCTAAGGCAGAAGGCTTGCGTTCGAGTTGCGTTTGAAGACGCGTTCGAACGTTCTTACGAATTTTCAGATTTTTGCCTTCGCGTGCGTCGGGCGTTCGAACGCCCTACGGGTTTACATGCATAATTCGTATTTTTTCCAGAAATTTTCTACCCTAGCATGCGAATTTACAGTCTAACAACACTAGAATGCGATAAGTTCTTAAGATTGTTGTATAATTAGTGTCATTAAACATCAAATAACATGCTACACAACAATTCAAACCAGAAACAGAAATCTAGATCTACAAAACATGCAAAACTCTAAAAAGTCTTAAAACTTGAAATTTACAGAAAACCTGGAAATTGTGAAAACGAATCCAAGTCGAGATAATCCTTTGTCCTTAAGAACTTATTGGCCCCGTCACAGGTGCTTTACAGATTCGCAATTGGCCAACGTTCTCCCAGGATAACTTGGTTCCATCTTGTCTAAGGAGCACACCTTGACAAGTATACAAACTGAAAAATGGTTGAACTCTCTCTCAAAAAACAAAAACAAAACCAATGTCTATATAAAAAAAAAACGGATTTAATCTCTGTCCTCAGTATTTGGATTTAAAGCCTCTTTTATAAGGCATAGAAGGGTGCCAATAGGGCACCCCTTGGGGTGGGGTGCAACCCTTCAAAAGGTTGTACCCCTCACAAGCACCCAAAACAACCAAAAGACAAATATACCCTTAAACAATATTTAGAAGAATTTCCAACAATAATAAATTGTTTATCATCAATAACTTAGATGTTTCATAATGAATTTGAGTTTTATTAGTAAAGCAGATAATTTTATTATGAAACAATTAATTTGGTAATTAAAGACCTTTAATTTTGATTTCTTGGTCTTTTTCCACTATGTTTTCAAAACATTAGATGTTTTATATATAAAATCACTAAACTTAAAATAATGAGTGGGAGCAGGTAGTTTGTCAAAACATCATTTGGTCTCCACCGTTAGTGCAACATCGTGAAATCTAAGTGGGGCTTCGTGATGACTTTAGTTTCATCCTCCCTAAGGAGAGTGTTTGCTTAGGTTAATATCAATGTTGTACTTCTTACGATAGGATTTATAAAATGTATTTCATAATTAACTTACCATAAGGTGGTTATTATGAGTTAAATTTTAAGGATCCAAAATGGTGGGTTACATTCATATAAATATAGTTAAAAATGTTAATTATATTTATACCAAAAATCGGTTATTAATAAATTTTGAAAATATGAGATATTTTGAAAAAAATTTATTAATTGAGTTTGTCTCTATTTTGATAAGGTATTGTGATCGACCCTAAGGCAACACAATATGCTTATTAATTTTTCCGAAGCTATAGTAGTACATATATATTTTAGTGTTTCGCATATGCATCATGCATCATGATTAGTATTACTATGCCAAATTTATTTTGAATTTTATGCATGGAATAATTTAGAATTTTTTTAATGATTTCAGAAATATGTCAAATCCAATCCTATCACTGTTTGCTACTGAAAAATTAACTGGTGATAACTTTGTTAAGTGGAAGAAAAATATGAATATAATTCTTGTGCTGGATAACCTGAAGTTTGTCCTGATGGAGGAATGTCCTCCAGAACCAGCTGTGAATGCCAGCAAAACCATCAAAGATGCCTATGAAAATTGGATTCGAGCAAATGACAAAGTTCGTTGTTATTTACTTGCTGCCATGTCTGACGTGCTTAACACAAAGCACGAAAAGACAGAGACTGTTTATGAGATAATTGAGTCTCTACAAGGCATGTTTGGCAAACCCTCTGATCAAGCTAAACATGAAGCAATCAAGAAAGTCATGAACTGCAAAATGAAAGCTGGAACTCCTGTTCGTGAAAATGTGCTAATGATGATTAGTACTATTCATGAGACAGAAATAAATGGGGCTACCATAGATGAAGGCACACAAGTGGGCATGATTTTGGAAAGCCTTAGCCCACAATTTCTTCAGTTCAAAAGCAATTACTTTATGAATAAGCTGAGTTATAATTTGACTGAATTGCTTAACGAACTCACTACTTTTGAGTCTATTTTTGTGGAGAAGAAGAAGAGGCAAATATTGCTGAACCTTTGAACTCTAACTCTTCTCTAAAGAAGAGAAAGAGAAATAAGAATAAAGGTAAGAGTTCAGGAACTGAGAAAACAGCAGGGAACAACAACAAAAAGAACAAGCCAAACAACAGTCAAGGAAATAAGAATGGCTCCACCCATAAAAAACTAAAAGGAAAATGTTTCCATTGTGGAATTGATGGGCATTGGAAGAGAAATTGCAAGAAGTATCTCGAAGAGCTGAAACAGAAAAAGAAAGGTAAATTAGATTTACTTGTTACTGAATCTTGTTTAGTTGAAAATGATTTTATCCCCTGGATAATTGATTCAGGAGCGACTAATCATATTTGTTGTTTCTTACAGAAGCTTGATTCTTACACAAGACTTGCTGATGGGGACTTTACTTTGAGAGTTGGGAATGCCGCTTTAGTTTCAGTATCAGCAGTTGGACAAATAAAATTTTATGTTGAGAACAATAAATTTTTATTTTTGAATAATGTTTATTTCGTACCGGGGTTTACTAGAAACCTCATTTCAGTTTCTCGACTTTATGAACAATCTTATTCAGTTTCTTTTGATAATAAATCAGTTGTTATTTCAAGAAATGGTTTGAATATTTGTTATGGTTTTATTGAAAATGGGCTCTATGTAATAAGGCCCAATTTTAATTCATTATTGAATGCTGAAATGTTCAAAGTTGCATTGCCAAAAATAAAGAAACAAAAGATTTCTCACACTGATAACACATATCTATGGCACATAAGACTTGGTCATATAAATTTTGACAGGATAAATAGGCTTGTAAAGGATGGTCTTTTAAGAGAACTAAATGTTGGTACTCTACCAGTCTGTGAATCATGTCTTGAAGGTAAGATGACAAAGAGGCCTTTCTCTCCAAAAGACAATAGGGCCCAAGAACCACTGAAGCTTATACATTCAGATGTTTGTGGACCTATGTCTACACAAACAAGAGGTGGCTATGAGTACTTCGTTACTTTTGTTGATGATTACTCTAGATATGGTTATGTTTACCTAATGAGACATAAGTCTGAAACTTTTGGAAAGTTTAAAGAATTCCAAATCGAAATGGAAAAACAATTAGGTAAATCAATCAAGTGCCTTCAATCAGATCGATGAGGTGAATACCTTGATAATGAATTCAAAGATCTCCTATTAGAGTATGAGATTTTATCCCAACTAACTGCACCTGGTACACCTCAGCAAAATGGTGTAGCTGAGATGAGGAATCGAACTTTACTCGACATGATTCGTTCCATGTTGAGTTATTCTTCACTTCCAAAATCATTTTGGGGGTATGCTATACAAACAGCAACCTACATTTTGAATGTGGTTCCATCTAAGTCAGTACCTAGAACACCCTTAGAGTTATGGAGTGGCCACAAACCCAGTTTGAGTCACTTTCGTATATGGGGGTGCCCAGCATACGTGCTAATGGGTAAGACAACAAAGTTGGAAATGCGTTCTGAAGTTTGTTTCTTTGTAGAATATGCAAAAGGCATAAGGGGAGATGTGTTTTATAATCCTCGAGATAATAAGGTATTTGTGTCGAAAAATGCCACGTTTCTTGAGAATAATTATATGACAGACTTCAAACCTCAAAGCAAGATAGTCTTGGAGGAATTAAAATCTGATGAGATCAATCAACAATCTGCTAGGATTGTTGTTCCACAAAGCGAGGAGACCACATCTTCGAGTCAGAACATCTTACCACCTCGTCGTAGTGGGATGATAGTACAACTACCTTCTCGATATAGACAAGATGGTGAATCACAAGTTGCTATCACTGATGATGGAAGAGATGACCCATTAACATACAGATGTACAATGGAAGATCATGACAAGGAGAAATGGCTTGAGGCTATGAAACTTGAGATGGAATCTATGTATTCCAACTCATTCTGGGAGCTTATAGATCTACCTGAAGGAGTAAATCCTATAGGGTGAAAATGGATCTACAAAAGAAAGAGGGGAGTGGACGATAATGTAGAGACATTTAAAGCAAGACTAGTGGCAAAGGGTTATACCCAAAAATAAGGAGTTGACTATGAGGAAACTTTTTCACCAGTAGCCATGCTGAAGTCCATTCGAATATTACTTTCCATTGTTGCTCATTATGATTATGAAATTTGGCAGATGGATGTCAAGACAGCCTTTTTGAATGACTATCTTGAAGAGACCATTTATATGGAGCAACCAGAATGTTTTATAAACAAGGACGAAAAGCAAAAGGTTTGCAAGTTGCAAAGGTCTATCTATGGACTTAAGCAAGCGTCCAGATCTTGGAACATGAGATTTGATGAGGCGATCAAATCTTATGGCTTTATCCAAAATCCTGATGAATCTTGTGTTTATAAATTCTTTAAGGACAAACGAGTGGTCTTTCTAATACTTTATGTTGATGATATTTTACTTATTGGGAATAATGTAGAACTATTATCAGACGTAAAGGCTTGGCTGGCTGAACAATTCCAAATGAAAGATTTGGGAGAAGCAAGTTATATTCTTGGGATCCGTCTTATTAGAGATCGCAAGAAAAAGCTGCTGGCCCTGTCTCAGGCATTGTATATTGACAAAATGCTTGTTAGATATTCAATGCAAAACTCCAAGAAAGGTAACTTACTTTCCCGTCATGGATTTGTTATTTCTAAAAGGCAGTGTCATTCGACACCCCAAGAGGAAGAAGATATGAGACAGATTCCATATGCATCGACAGTGGGGAGCTTGATGTATACTATGCTATGCACAAGACCTAATATATGCTATGCAGTGGGAATAGTTAGTCATTTTCAGTCAAATCCAGGATTGGATCATTGGGTAGCAGTTAAGAATATTCTTAAGTATCTACGGAGAACGAGGAACTATATGCTTGTTTATTCTGGCAGGGTTTTGATTCCGATTGGATATACTGATTCTGATTTTCAATCAGATACAGATGATCGAAAGTCGATATCTGGATCATTATTTACTCTTGGTGGGGGAGCTATAGTTTGGAGAAGCATCAAACAATCATGTGTTGCCGATTCAACTATGGAAGCCGAATATGTGGCTGCTTGTGAAGCTTCCAAATAAGCGGTTTGGCTTCGAAAGTTCTTTACTGATCTGGAAGTGGTTCCAGATATGGACAAGCCATTGTCACTTTATTGTGATAATAATGGTGCAGTGGCTAATTCCAAAGAACCAAGAAGCCACAAGAGATCAAAACATATTGAGAGGAAATATCATGTGATTAGAGACATTGTGCAATGCGGAGACGTGGTTGTTCTGAAGATTCCATCTGCACATAATCTAGCCGATCATTTTACCAAGACGCTGTCTGCAAAGAGTTTTGAGGGGCATCTAGAAGGATTGAGGATTAGTGATATGTCTCATTTACTTTAGGGCAAGTGGGAGTTTGTTGGGATTCTTATGCCCGATAAGCAAATGTGTTCGAAACATGATTGATTAATAAATTTGTGATTCTATTTTATTCCATGTATGCATTTTGATTTGTTTTATAAAATTCATGAAAATTCCGTGATTATTTATGTAGCGTTAAATTAAACATATATGTGTATGTAAAATGTTACATACATATATGCATGGATAAAATTTAAAGAGTAATAATCAAAATTTATCCATGACTATGATTTGAAGTTGGGAATCTTCAAATCCAAAGTCATAAATACAGTTCATTCCATTATGAATGATATAGTTCTATCCAGACTATATTATGTAGAGACATAAAAATGAATGTGTTTTATATAATAAGATTATATTGGACAGGACCAGATAAAATTGAAAAGTTCTAATAATTTTCGTTAAATAAAGAACATCAATTTTATCATAATGATGGTCATATATGTGATGATCTTAATTCATTATATTTAGCAGACTCCTATATCATATTAATTTATTCTTTAATTTACTCGGTATGATTTTGTATTTATTACATTTCGTAAACCTTGTATTTTGGGAATGAGTTGAATGAATAGCTGGGAATGCTAACCTGATATAATGAAATTCGTTCATAAGATTCTCTTGTTTGTTAGTTCATGACCTGAACGATTAGCGCGCAAATTCATAAAAGTTATGAATTAATTGTTCACTTGAGAACTAATGGAAGTCAATGATAAAGATGTAACTGGAGAGGTTAACATATATTTTATACCTAGCTCCTTTACGAATCTGTTATGAAGGATCATTGCATAGGTAATGACTATATCAATGGTCGAATACTTTGAGTAATTAATTCTATAATTCTGAGAGTGTAATTCTGGGTATTTAGTGGAGTTACTCCAGAATTAATAAATTTCGTTTGATTAATAAAAGAGTTTATAATTAATCGACGGAATTATTGGAGCTTAGAATTATAGATCCATCGGTCCCCTCGTCGTCTTCTATTACTGTTCGAACGATTATGATTACGAAGAAAAAAATAATAATTGTGAATTATATAAAATAATTATGAATTATCTTACACTCTAATGATTCAATATAACTCTTGTTTGGAAATTATGACAAAGGTTGTCATAATATATTTATTAATAGATAATGTATCTATTTATTAATTTATGAAAATTAATATTTAATTAATTTGATTAATTAAATTTTAATTTAATGAGATAATATTTTCAAAAGTTGAAATTTTGAAAATTGTTTTTAATGAATTATCTTTAATAAATTATGAGATAAATATTAAAGGATTTTATTTTGATTTTTTGAAAATCAAAATTGATAATATCCTTTATAGATATGCTTGAAAAAAACGTGAGCATGATGAAAGTATTTGTTTTGATCCAAAATTCATCCTTAAGGTGAGGGATAAGAATTCTATCTTTGATCAAGAAAGTTGATCCAATAGAAAACAAATACTTAAGAAAACGTGAGCTGTAGAGAGAATTGAGATTTTGATCCAAAATAAAAAATTTGAGAGCAACACAACAATAATAACGTGAGTGTGCTGGGTGAGAGGAAAAATAAAAAGGAAATAGTTTTCTTTTTATTTTTCTTTGTTTGGTTTTTGAGAAAATCAAAAAGAAATTTACACCAGGATTCGTCTCATGTGTTGAGTACACGAATCCTTCACAAAAATTAGAGTGTTATTCGCAATATTTTCACGCCCACACGTGCCGTTTGAGGTGAGGAGATAAGACGAGGAAGATCGTGGTTCAAAGAATCGATTTACAAAGATACCAAGATCTGCATGTATATTTCTTACTTGAGTTCTAAATATTTATATTATTGATGTACTAGAAAATAAGGATCCGGTTTTGATTGTTCATGTGAAAAATAAATTTTTTCTATTACCCAACACGATTTCCGCTGCGCATGATTTCTGAAAACTAAGCTTAATAAGTTAAGAGGAACCTTAAAAACTTTAATGACACAACACAAAATCATAAAAGATTGAAAAGTAGTGACTAGTTGTTGTTGCCGTTTCCATTGGAGGATGGATATACTACATATCTCCAAGAGGTTTGATTTGGTGTCAAAGAGTTTAATATTTAGTTATCAAGTCTTGAATTCGAATTCAAGAGGTATATTTACAACCGGAAATTTTACAAAGTTATTGATATCTTCATAGAAAAAAACTAAAATATAATATTGTAAAGAAATGGCAGTGTTAAAAAATTTTAAAACTTGTTCATTAATCAATTATGAATTTGATTGATGAACGAAATAATGGAGTTGTAATGATAAGCAATTAAATGGATTTTACTAAACCAATTCATTATTAGAGATATAGTTGTGGGGGCAAATGTATGTGGAGGATTATTGGGATTCAATGGATCTCTTATTCTGTTCTCATTGGCTCTGCTTCTTATGGAAGTAAAGGGATGCTGGGTACGTAAATATGCTCATTAAGCCAAGTGTTGGATTTGGGATAAAGAAATGTCGATTAGAAGTTGATATTTGTTAAGGTGGAAATTAGAGAGATTGATTTTATCTCCGTTGATTTTTGAATTGAATTCGCTTCGTGTTATTCAATTAGTAATCGGCCAAATTAATACTTATATGGAGTTGTTTTAGCTTATTTCTAATATTAAGAAGTTAATGAATCCCAAAACAATATTTTCATATTTCTTGGTTTTAAATGCATTTACCGACTGCTATTTTTTTTTTTTTTTTTTTTTTATAGTTATGGTCCTTATGGATAGGTATTAATTATTGGATATGAAAATTTATTCGGATATCTTAATCATTATCATCTGTAAATTAGATATATGAATTTCAAAATAACAGAACTAATTAATGTAGGTGTTCATAATCCAAAGCCAAATGGTATTTTCAATCACCGGTTTCCAACCGAGAAAACATAAACGATAAGGGATTTCTTTGTTATTAGCCAGCCAAAAATTTTAATGTCCTTACAAAAAACTCACATCAGTTTCTCACGAGAAGTTGCAAAATTATCGGGCCAGTTTAGTCGCACGAGGCACACGTGACAGTTTCTTGCTCTTGCAGTCTTCCTTCACTCTCTCTCTCTCTCTCTCTCTCTTTTGACAACGCTCCACAGCAAAACCGTGAGACAGCACAGAAAGCGAAAAACACTAAATATAACTTCATAAAACTCTTTTTCCCCATTTTACCAAAATACCCTTTTTAACCACCGCTTAACAACCGTTGTAAGGTGGGCCATATTTTGATCAACCACGAGTTGACCAAAATACCCTTGTAGCATTTTCAGTTCAGTTTTGCTTTTTCCCCAGGCCCAGATCTCCTCTTGTCCCTGTCTGTATCTCGTCTCTTCTGTTACTGTAATAAGCGTTGAATTGAAATTTTCTTTTATCTTTTCGACAGTAAAAGAAATTTAAACAAAAAAACAAGGAAGCAAAATTTCACTTGATGATTTTGTTGATCAAAATCTCGTGTCACGGATCTAAGTTAGAAAGAAAATTGTTGGGTCTCACAAGAAAAGAATCAATCAACACACACACACACACTCAAACAAAACTTTATAAGTATCTAATTTATTATCATTTTATCGCATTTTATTACAACAAGACATAATATTTTATTTATTAATATTCTCTTATCTCAGTGTCTCACACTCAGACCTTTATAGTTTTAGGCACCCATTAGAAGAAACGGGAACCCCACGTTACACATACAAATGATACAATGAACAAAAAACAGAGCTTTGCATAGAGAGAGAGAGAGAGAGAAGAGGAAGCTGAAGCTGTGATCTTTGTGGGTTCTGAGTGATGAGAGAGCGGTTTCGTGAAGTGGGTTTGTTATTGTTTTGTTTATAAAGGCATTTTTAGTGTCAGTGTTGTGGCTTTGGAGTTTGTTTGATGGCTACCAACGGGAGGCTTGTTGCTGGTTCTCATAATAGGAATGAGTTTGTTCTCATCAATGCTGATGAGGTTGCAAGAGTAAGTTCTCTCTAATTTCTCTTCTTCTTCTTCTTCCTTTTTTTCATTTCATTTGGATATTATTAACCGCATTTGTTCATTGTCAAAAGATTGGATAAGCTAGCAACAAGATTTGTGTTTTTATGATGCTTTCAGTCTCTCCAAGTGATTTTTCAATTTCATATAAAGTTTTTGTGATGCCGGTTTGATCCATAATTTACTCGCATTATCATATATATATATATATTTATTTATTTTCAATTTCAGGACTTTTTGCCCTTTTTAATTGGATTTTTTAGACTTTCTTTTAATGCTATTCTGTAAAATATTTTTTTTTCCTGATATCAATTATTTAGCTGCAATGTTTTTTATTTTTAGTTTAAATTTATACATATATATTTGAATGATTTTTCAGCTCACTATTTGTTTTTCTGAGGAATATTTCCAGTTAAACAATTTTTCTTCTCTTGCACACTGTTAATGTGGTGCCTGGTTAAAAGTTTCTCGTGCTTCAGTTTTCGTTTCTAGATTTCGGTGCCAGTCAATGATACCAATGCCTGAAATTTTACAACTTTGGTTTTGCATGGGGATCTTATTGTATTTTTTCAAGTGAAATTAGTGACAATTCAATTTGGTGTTACAAAGTTTCCAATTTATTGAATTGTGATGAACTTTCCTGTGGCTACTCTGAAATTCAGGTAACATCTGTTAAAGAATTGAGTGGTCAGATTTGCCAGATCTGTGGTGATGAGATTGAAATAACAGAAAGTGGGGAGCCATTTATAGCTTGCAATGAATGTGCATTCCCTGTGTGCAGACCTTGCTATGAATATGAAAGAAGAGAGGGAAATCAAGCCTGCCCTCAATGCAAAACAAGATACAAGCGCATTAAAGGTGAATGTTTTGTCCATAATTTTAGTAGAAGTATGTTTGGTTCATATTACTAATAATTGTTACTGAATATTTGACCAAATTTAGGTAGTCCTAGAGTGGATGGGGATGAAGAAGAGGATGGCACCGATGATTTAGAGAACGAGTTTGATATTAATGACAGAACAGACCCTCAACACTTTGCCGAGTTCATGCTCTCATCTCGCCTTAATATTGGCCGTGGTTACCAATCACACGTTTCAGGGGTCACTACACCTTCAGAGGCGGATTCTGTTTCTGTTGCTCCGGAGATCCCTCTCCTCACCTATGGCAACGAGGTTGATTGACTTTGCTGTTTGTGAATTGGTCTGCTGTTTTAAATTGTAGTTGTTTGTCTCATTAACATGTCTAATAATGACTGTTGTTGATGAAGGATGTTGGAATTTCCTCTGATAAGCATGCTCTTATAATTCCACCATTTATGGGTCGCGGAAAAAGGGTTCATCCAATGTCATTTACTGATGGTTCCATGACTTGTAAGTTTATTGAATGTGATCACTTGTAATTTTGTAAAACATGTTTTGCAAGTTATTGATGACCAGGCTAGTTTCTTCTTTGCTTAGTGATTACCTTTTTCTACTTCTGTTACAGTGCCGCCAAGGCCAATGGATCCTAAAAAGGATTTAGCAGTATACGGCTATGGAACTGTTGCATGGAAGGAACGAATGGAGGAGTGGAAGAAAAAGCAAACTGAGAAACTTCAAGTCATTAAGCACCAAGGAGGAAACATTGGTGGTAACAATGATGGAGATGGAGCAGATGACCCTGATTTGCCAATGTAGGTGTATTCATCTAAATCCCTTTTATCAATTACTTTCCCAGAATTTAGCTTGAAATTTTGATCGAAGCTGATATTACATTATATCTATAGAAAATATTCTGTTTCTATTTGATTACTGATTACTCAAATTACTCGATATTTATAGACAATATTCTGTTTAAACATCCCATGTCCGTATACAAAAAAAAAAAAAAAAAGAATTCCTGCTGTCATGCAATGTATTCTCGATAATTTAGCTAATTCGTGATGGATAATTATTCTTTTCGTGAGAAGTATGAAAATCCCCGATTACATGGAGATTGCTTAATTAGAAGTCTGACCATTGGTATTTTGGTTACAGAAGCTAAACAGAAAAATGCACTTTTGGTAGTTAGGATCAGTGACAAGAAAGAATGAATTACCAGCCACGTGTTACTGTTTGTTTCTACTTTTAGACTCAGAGTGAAGCATTTACTTTGCCTACAATCAAATCAGATAATTATTTGAAAAAGGAATGGCACTTGGTATTATTGGCTGGGCACTGGAGTTGAATCCATCCAAGTTCTTTCTACAAGAACACTTGAATCTGGAAAATGCTATTCCAATACTGATAAAATACTGTAAATTGATAAGATGGTGGTTTAGGGTTTAATATGGGATCAGTTCACTGTATTAATAAACATTGAAATAAGGTTATTGATGAAAATTATTATTGTTATTGTGTAATGCGAATAGTTCTAGAGTTATGGATATGAGCCTTTCATCTAGTGGCATTCTTATAAACTGATGAAATAAGATTGTATGTTTCTTTTCTTAGGATGGACGAAGGCAGGCAGCCACTTTCAAGAAAACTACCAATACCTTCAAGCAAGATAAGTCCATACAGATTGATAATTATACTCCGGCTCGTGATTCTTGGCCTCTTCTTTCACTATAGAATTCTTCATCCCGTGAATGATGCTTTTGGACTGTGGCTGACATCTGTGATTTGTGAAATATGGTTTGCGGTATCTTGGATACTTGATCAATTCCCAAAATGGGACCCAATAGTACGAGAAACATACCTTGATAGGTTGTCATTGAGGTACTATTCTCTCTCGTTCTTATTTTTTTGTGTGATGTATTTTTTTGTGCTTAAATCAAATCTTATATATTTGAATTCAAATTTCGTTGTTAGATATGAGAAAGAAGGGAAGCCATCTGAGTTGGCTGATATAGACATATTCGTAAGTACAGTTGATCCTATGAAGGAACCTCCACTTATCACTGCAAACACGGTTCTCTCAATCCTTGCTGTAGATTATCCAGTCGACAAAGTCGCATGCTATGTCTCAGACGATGGTGCTGCCATGCTCACTTTTGAAGCCCTCTCTGAGACATCTGAATTTTCTAGGAAGTGGGTGCCATTCTGCAAGAAATTCAACATTGAGCCCCGAGCTCCAGAGTGGTATTTTGCTCAGAAGGTTGATTATTTGAAAGATAAAGTAGATCCATCCTTTATTAGGGAACGCCGTGCCATGAAGGTTTGAGACTGTCCTCATTGCCTTACTTTTCTAGACACTATTTATTGTATTTGATCTGTTCTTTAATGTATATCTGTCCAGATCGCTAAAGATTACAGTAATTAAGCATGATATGTTTTAGGAAGAGAAGTCACTTCTTTGCATCCAGCACAGTAAATTTTTGGCTATAAACTATTCTCATCTTGAATTTTTTGCTCGATTACAAATAATGATGTTCTGCATCTGGTTATCATTGTGATAATACAGAGGGAATATGAAGAATTCAAAGTTCGGATAAATGGTTTGGTTGCCATGGCACAGAAGGTTCCTGAGGATGGCTGGACGATGCAGGATGGAACTCCGTGGCCAGGGAACAATGTCAGAGATCATCCTGGAATGATCCAGGTGAAGCAAGATACCATTTCCAGCTGATATTTTACCCATTAAGATGTAAAGCTTCTAGTATTTCTAAATTTCACCATGTCCTGACAGGTTTTTCTTGGACAAAATGGGGTTCGTGACGTTGAAGGAAATCTATTGCCTCGTCTGGTTTATGTTTCTCGTGAAAAGAGACCAGGATTTGATCATCACAAAAAGGCTGGTGCCATGAATGCTTTGGTAGAGTTTTCTCTCTCTCCCTACTGACAACTTGCATTTGCATTAATCTATCCTCCTTTTACTAACATTTATGTTCTTTTTGGTTGAAGATCCGAGTCTCAGCAGTCATAACAAATGCTCCTTACTTGCTGAATGTTGATTGCGATCACTATATAAACAACTGCAAGGCACTTCGTGAAGCCATGTGCTTTATGATGGACCCCACATCAGGGAAAAAAATCTGTTATGTGCAATTTCCTCAAAGATTTGATGGGATTGATCGTCATGATAGATACTCAAATCGCAATGTTGTATTTTTCGATGTAAGTAAAGATATTGGTATTACTGATGTTTTTGCACAATGTTTTTTTTTGAGAGGATAATTAACACCTTTTCATGTTTCATATAGATAAACATGAAAGGATTGGATGGTATCCAGGGGCCGATTTATGTTGGAACTGGGTGTGTCTTCAGGAGGCAGGCGCTCTATGGATACGATGCTCCCGTCAAGAAGAAACCTCCAATGAAGACCTGTAACTGCTTGCCAAAATGGTGTTGCTGTTGTTGCAGATCTAGAAAGAAGAATAAGAAAGGGAAGTCAAATAAGAAAAACATGGACAGTTACAAGCAGATATATGCACTGGAAAATATCAAGGAGGGAATTGAAGGTGAGGAGTGGCTTCAAATTCGCTAGCAGAGTCAGATTCCGGCAGTTTAAAATAGTAAATAGTCCACAAATGAGTAAAAAACATGCAATTGATTAACTCCCTTTCCACACATGAGCAGAGCCTGAATTTTGTTGGCCAATCATAAGAGCTAATCAGTATAGGATCTTGAGTATGTCAGGATACAAATTATTTGTTTTTATCTTATGATGACCTAGATCATTAATGATGTCATTTTACTGTTGTGGCAGGTATAGATAATGAAAAATCATCCCTGACGCCCCAAATAAAATTTGAGAAAAAGTTCGGACAATCACCAGTTTTCGTAGCATCAACCCTGAAGGAAAATGGTGGAGTTCCAACAGGAGCTTCGACTGCAGCACTCTTGAATGAAGCTATCCATGTTATTAGCTGTGGTTATGAGGATAAAACTGAATGGGGTAAAGAGGTATGCAGTCGCTATTAGAAATATAACAAACTTTTGGCTATTTGAGTAATCATGATTGATTTGTATGCAATCTATCCATGTTATTAGCTGTGGTTATGAGGATAAAACTGAATGGGGTAAAGAGGTATTTAGTCGCTACTAGAAATATAACGAAACTTTTGGCAATCGGAGTACTCATGATTGATTTGTATGCAATCATTTATCTAACGATCAATTTGTTTCAGGTTGGGTGGATTTATGGATCTGTTACAGAGGATATATTAACAGGATTTAAAATGCACTGCCATGGTTGGCGATCCGTGTATTGCATACCAAAAAGGACGGCTTTCAAGGGTTCGGCTCCTATTAATCTTTCAGATCGTCTACACCAAGTTCTTCGTTGGGCACTGGGATCTGTTGAGATTTTACTTAGCAGGCATTGTCCTATATGGTACGGATATGGGTGCGGATTGAAACCACTGGAGCGCTTCTCATATATAAATTCAGTTGTTTATCCCATAACATCCATTCCCTTGATCGCATATTGTACCTTGCCTGCTATCTGCCTCCTTACTGGGAAGTTCATTGTTCCTGAGGTAATTGCCAATTGCACCTTGTTTTCAAGTCCAAGAAACATCCTCAATCCAGTTTTAGTTATATCCAGATCAGTATGTAATATGTTTGGAATATTTTACGGCTTCAATGATCCAGCTAGAGTTGTTATGAAAAAGCCTAAATCAAAAAGCTTTCTATAAGTTGACATCTGGGTACTTAGGATGATTTTGATGTTTGTTTATTGTGTGATTTGCAGATTAGCAACTATGCCAGTATCCTTTTCATGGCACTTTTTATATCCATAGCTGCAACTGGCATACTTGAAATGCAATGGGGAGGCGTTGGCATTCATGACTGGTGGAGAAACGAGCAGTTCTGGGTGATCGGTGGTGCCTCATCTCACCTATTTGCTCTTTTTCAGGGTCTGCTTAAGGTGTTAGCTGGAGTTAACACAAACTTCACGGTTACCTCCAAAGCAGCAGACGATGGAGAATATTCTGAGCTCTACCTCTTTAAGTGGACATCATTGTTAATTCCTCCATTGACTTTGTTAGTCTTAAACTTAATTGGAGTCATAATAGGGGTTGCAGATGCCATCAGTAATGGTTACGAGACATGGGGTCCACTCTTCGGTAAGCTGTTCTTTGCCTTATGGGTCATTCTCCATCTTTATCCTTTCCTCAAGGGGTTTCTGGGGAAACAGGACAGGCTTCCTACAATCCTTTTAGTCTGGGCAATACTTTTAGCTTCAATTTTCTCACTTTTATGGGCTAGAGTCAATCCATTTGAATCCAAAGGTGACATTATATTAGAAGTTTGTGGGTTGGATTGCGACTGAGCTTTTGGCAAAAATAGATTTTTTTTTTTTTTTTTTTTGGTTGTCGAAGAAGAAGACATCATTTAACACGGTATTGTTGCTCAAGTGAAACGTTGGTGTGGTAAAAAAGATAAGGCAATAAGGAAAATCAGTGGCAGTTTGTGTGTAGATACAAAGGATAGGTTTCTGTTCTGGCATTTGGATATTTGTTTTTGCCAAGTTTATTTAATTTTTTTTATCCCTTTTTCTTCATTGATTCTTTTGATTTTGTGGTAGAAGTGTTTGAACTTGTGTCTGTAATCCTAAAAGAACATATAAATGTTTAGTCTTATCAATAATTTATATGCCCTTCCCAATAAGGGGCACTTCACACCAAGTCTCATCAAATCTTGATTACTCCATATATTTTCTGCTTTAATTGTGCATCAGATTTTAGAAAAGGTCATATGCATATCACATGCACAAGGCTTTTTGTTTTGTTTTTTTTTTCCCCCACAAATTACGAGCAGGATCTCGATCAATCCAACTTTAGAAATGCCTTGATGCCTCAGATTTCTGTAAAACATGATGAAACATTAATTTAAAAAAAGTAGCAATTTCTCCACGTACATGGCTTAGTCAACCATGAAAGCCCATGTCTGCAAAAACAAAATCAAATCCCATGGTGTGAAAAAAAACTCAAATTAACAAGAAAGAACTATTTGTTTGGGAGATCTTTCAGAGCGCGTCTCTTTGATAATGTTTTTCCTGCTGTCATGTTAACCCTCTTGGTGGTGCTTAGCAAATTCTCTTTCATATCATGAATCAAAGTGCTTTTGTTTTTCTGCTTCCTTGTTGAAAAATTCAAATGCTTTGCAAACAAGGAGTTGTTGCTTCGTCCTGTTTTTGCTTGAGGTGACAGCAACTTCCATGGGTCATCAGTAACAGTTTCTGCAAAACAATAAGAGGATTAAGAACAATTCCGAGTCAAGCTTTGCCGCCCTATTAAAATTTCATCGAAGACTGCATTACCTGCAGCTCCCTGGACGAGATGTTAGGCATCTTTTCTTGTTCTGTTAAGGCTTTGCCGCATTCATCTGTAGGCTCATCTACTTCTGAACAGAGGTTAGAATCGAGCTTCGACACATCATCTGCCGTCTTGTGCTCAGGAATTTGATCTTCAGATACTTGTTCCGTGATCATTAAGCTATCTTTTATATCCCTGGCATCATCACTTGCAATATTGCTTCTGAGTTCTGAATTTTGAACTTCATCTTTTTCGTAGGGTCCTGAGAGCAAATTCATTTCACGACTGCTGAATGTTTGTGATTCAACATTAAGCTGTAAGGCTTCATTTTCTGTAATTGCAAGAGAATGACGAAAGGTGCTATATAATATTCTGAAACAAAAGCTTATAATAATTTTTGTAAGTTGTGTATATATATATATATATATAGGATTTCAAAACTTACCAGAACAATCAACAGCCATCTCAGTCTCACATATTAGTTCAGAGGCAACATTATAACTTTCGAAGTTCATTACTTTCTTGGAGTCACCAGTAGTGACAACCTTGTCATAAAGACGCTTCCTCAGTCCCAACCTTCTTTGTACGGAGATTTTCCTCTTAATCCACTGCAATTGAAATCACCAGAATCAACAGCAACAATCCCTGCTTCTATTGGGTCATCAGAAACATATAAATCAGCTCTGTCACTGCTGCTGGTTGCAGCAGCTTTTATCAAGAGTAGTTTCATAGAAACATAAGATTTGTCTTTCTGAATCTCACAATCAATATGCTCTTGGTTGAAAGCAGGCAATCCATTCTTCTGATTCAATTCGTCATTGTCACAGAGAGGTTCATCTGCAAAACAACTCAGAAATATACCGAGTCAATAGTCTCTTATTAAAGGCAATGCATTACTTCTATCAGAAGCTGAATTTGTATCTTCAAACATGGGAGATTTATTTCTAAGATTCTGATTATCAAAAGTTTCATGGACAGTGAATGCAGCTACTTGTTCCATGATCACCATATCATCTTTCACATCACTAGCATCCTCACTTATAGAATTGGTTTTTAAGGACCCTGCTACTGAATTTTCAACTTCATCTTTTTCATAAGGTCCTGAAAACAAGCTCATTTCACAACTGGTGAATATGAGTGAAAACAAGCTCATGATCACCATATCCTCTTTCACATTCCTATTTTCATGTGCATTGTATAACAGACATGCATGTATTCAAAATAGACAAATTATGCATGTACATGTCTCTTGCCGATCACATCCTGGATTTACTTGAAATGTGATAAAGATGGTATCACATCAAGGTTTATATATGAATAACTGCAATTGTTCCATCAGCTCCAAGTAAGTCCTTTATCGTAGTTAGAATTCTTTACGTATGTTTAGCTGCTTAACACAAGTTTAGATTTGTGGACGAATCCTATATAAGAAGGGGAGAAAGTTCCATGGAGTTCGGAATAATTTTTCCAAAATTTCAATACTCTTGAAATTTATCAATTTTCATTAACAGCTCTGGATTTTATTTTTAGTATTGAGTTATTTAACTACGAATTCCACTAAAAACACTGTGAAATCCTCCTAAAACTATCTATAAGGACATTGGATATCATACATTCTCTTTGTTTGGATTAGGATTTTGAGAAGGTATTCTAAGATATGGCAAAATAAAAAATGGTGTTTGTGAAAAAAATGTAACATGGAGGATTTACTTAATGGGTTGAAAATCCCAATGACACTTCCACTTGAAATTTTTTCATGTTATATTTTTTATTGACCTTAACTTATTTTATATTTCAAATATTTTTCAACCAAATACAATAATATTATTAAACCTATCGTTTTTATCTTATCATACTCTCGAACATAAAAAATAAACCTCCTATTATTTTACCGTATATCCTACCTACTATATTTTAATAAATCCTACTTGCACTCAATGATAATAATACATATGAAATTGCAAATAATTGGAAAAAAAAGAGAAAAACACTTTCTTGAATTCGGAATCTAAAATTCCACTGCTGCTCTGAATCAAATGTTAAGGATCAGTTTGGAAATCTGAAAAAGTAGCGAAATGAAAGAGCAGATGCTCTTACAATTTCATTTTCAACCCTAACTTTGTTCCACCATCCAAACAATCTTTTCAATAAAATAATCATCAATTGAAGAGCGGAGAAATAGAGTCAGAAATCTCGTGTGGAAAGTGCCGCTCATTGCACCATTATGCTCCATGGTGCTGCGTTTGCACCGTTATTTCATCACTCTCTTTTTCTAAACTCGCCCCCAAAAAAAAAAAAAAAAAAAAAAAAAAAGAAATGAAACCCTAATTTTTATATCCGCTGAGCTCCATGCGATGCGAGAGTTTAATAAGCAATTTTTGTGTTGAAGGAAGGGGCCATTTTATAGCGGCGGTGATGTTGTTGCCCTAATCACCACAGTGTCACATTGGAATTGGATCCTGAATTATTTGCGTCTATACATGAAACGACGCCGTTGAAAGCCTAATATTATTTTGGGCTTGCAAAAACCCAAATTAAAAGCCCAATTCATATTTATCCCTAAATTGCAAAAAAAGTCCCTGATTGAACCACCACCAATGAATGAGCCCTAATGTCTTGTGTAAGATCAGTTAACTGAACCGTATCCGTATGAATAATAATATAAAATATGTAAACGTTTAGGGGCAGAACGTGCAAAGCCAATTGTTATTTAAACGAACTCCAAGTAGGGTTTTAGACTCCTAGCATTTGAGCACAAGGAGTTTGTGGCCGCGGCAGCTCAGGTTCCCTCGCTCTCCCTCTCTCTGTTTCTTATGTGTATGTTTGGTTACTGAGAAAGCGAAGGAAAAGAAAACAAAACAAAACAAAGCAAGTTCCGAATCTCATTTATAATCTTTTTTTAATATTTTATTTTGACGTTCATTTTATCGGTAACCAAACACCATCTAAAATCTGTTACAAGGTAGATTTGAATACGTGTATGTACATTTCTAGTTTGTATAGAATTATTGAAAAATAACTATCAATCTGTTGGATTTGATTATTGTTCTTACTTTGAGATAGGGACTAGCGTTTGCCTGATCTATAGTTCTTTAATTTTTTATTTGCCCATTGAAAATGAAATTTAATATATTTTTGTTACACTTTTTGAAATCATTTTTTAAGATGAAAATACATGAATTAATATTTATATTGTTTGTCATTTGTGTGTTGTAGAGTAGGAGGAGAATGTCTCACAGGAAGTTTGAGCACCCAAGGCATGGTTCCCTTGGATTTCTTCCAAGGAAGCGAGCCTCTCGGCAGAGAGGAAAGGGTATGTAATGGTTATCTTGTTATGAACTCAATTGTTGTAATGTTATTTATTGAGTTTGTTGTATTGGATATGGTGTGGATTGTATTTTTTGTTTCTCTGATTAGTTGTGTTTTTTTTTTTGGGGGTTTTTGCAGTGAAGGCTTTTCCCAAGGATGACCCAAGCAAGCCTTGCAAGCTCACTGCTTTTTTGGCTTACAAGGCTGGGATGACCCACATTGTTAGAGATGTGGAGAAACCTGGATCTAGTAAGTTTTTGGGAACTTTGATTGTGTAATTCATATTTGCTACCTGCTGTGATTAATTTTGCAATCCATAGAGAACATCATTATAATTAATTGGGATAGGAAGGAGGCGGAAAGTTATTTGACAATTTGGCAATATTCTTTACTAACTACATAATATTCCCCTTAATATGATGTGCAATGTACTTGTTTTTGGTTTCCAATGGCTTAGTAGCTTATTATTAGTATCATGACTGGTCTTTTTACCTATTATATGATGACTCTATTCCAGGCTAATGTAATCTTCAGTGTGTGTGTATATTTATCCTGTTTTGTATCAAATTCCCCTGGAATTTTGGAGTTTATAAGCCAATATTATTGTAGTTATTTATAAGGTGAAGTCTGGGTTTGATTTTAAATACTTATCTAAACAATGCGAGCTTCTTTTCACTGTAGAGCTTCACAAGAAGGAGACCTGTGAGGCTGTTACCATTATTGAAACCCCTCCAATGGTTGTTGTTGGAGTTGTTGGATATGTCAAGACACCACGTGGTCTACGCTCTTTGAACACCGTATGGGCTCAGCATCTAAGTGAGGAGGTGAGAAGAAGGTTCTACAAGAATTGGTGCAAATCCAAGAAGAAGGCTTTCACAAAGTACTCAAAGCAGTATGACACTGAAGAAGGGAAGAAAAGCATCCAAGCTCAGCTGGAGAAGATCAAGAAATATGCGACTGTTGTTCGTGTTCTTGCTCACACTCAGGTAATAAACATTAATCATTGAATCAATCTGACTTGTTTGGCACTGCTATAATTTGTTTAATCCTTCACATAACCAAACCAAACCAAACCAAACAAAGCATTTTCCAACATATTTTGCTTTTTACTAGTTCATTATCATTTGGAATATTTTTATCCAACCACAATGGTCCAGTATCTCAATGTTTCTGGTTAATGTGTAACAGATTAGGAAAATGAAGGGTTTGAAGCAGAAGAAGGCACACTTGATGGAAATCCAGGTCAATGGTGGCACCATTGCTCAAAAAGTTGACTATGCCTATGGTTTCTTTGAAAAGCAAATCCCTATTGATGCTGTGTTCCAGAAGGATGAGATGATTGATATCATTGGTGTCACAAAAGGTAAAGGTTATGAAGGTGTTGTCACCCGTTGGGGTGTTACCCGCCTTCCTCGCAAGACACACAGGGGTCTGCGGAAGGTGGCTTGTATTGGTGCCTGGCATCCTGCTAGAGTCTCGTTCACAGTTGCCAGAGCTGGTCAGAATGGATACCACCATCGTACTGAAATGAACAAGAAGGTTTACAAGCTTGGCAAGGCTGGACAGGAGTCCCACACTGGTATTACCGAATTTGACAGGTCGGTTTCGCTTTTAATGGTCATATGTTTGATATGGTTTTTTTGGTTTTT
Source organism: Zanthoxylum bungeanum (assembly GCA_019454045.1). Classification (NCBI taxonomy): domain Eukaryota; kingdom Viridiplantae; phylum Streptophyta; class Magnoliopsida; order Sapindales; family Rutaceae; genus Zanthoxylum; species Zanthoxylum bungeanum. The sequence goes on along the minus strand of SKCR01026073.1, from coordinate 115,157 downwards.
CCTTTTTCCAATTTTTTAATGGTTTCTTATGTGGATAATAATTCAGGACTGAGAAGGACATTACTCCAATGGGTGGCTTTCCTCACTATGGTGTTGTGAAAGATGATTATTTGATGATCAAGGGATGCTGTGTTGGACCTAAGAAGAGGGTGGTCACTCTTCGTCAGTCCCTGCTCAAACAGACATCTCGTTTGGCTCTTGAGGAAATCAAAATCAAGTTCATCGACACCTCCTCCAAGTTTGGCCATGGCCGTTTCCAGTCTACACAGGAGAAGCAGAAGTTCTATGGTCGCATGAAGGCTTGATTATGCTAAGAAATTCAGAATTGTGCACTATTTATAGCCTTGTTTATTTTTGTTTCTTTCTATGTTTTTTAATTTTTGAAGCGAGGAGAATTTCGGAACATTCTTTGTCCTGCTTTAATGTTATTGGAGATTTTGAATTTTTGAATAATCCAAATGCTGCATAACTAAAATATGATTTGTTGCATTGCATACTGTCACATTGTAGCCAGAGTTCCTTGTGGAATCCCAGCTCGGTTTCCAGTTTCTGATGACTTGCAGACGATTACTTGCCGAGAAATATTAGATGGGTTTTAGCTTATCGCTGCTAGTAACAATTGAGGTTAGATTCATTGATTTGATTTAGAATTTAGAATTTAGCTATAATTTTCTGCTGAGTACATGGATACTTTTTTAAATATTGGAATGTCATTGGTATTTGTAATATCTAGGGATGGCAACCCAATGCACTGGATTTGAGATATTTTTGTCTACAAGATATAAAATCTCCTAAAATTTTTTACAGGATAAGATTTCAGTAAAATGAGATTGAAACTATATTTTTGTGGGATGGGATCAGAATTTTTTTTTTGGTTCTGATTGTATATATGGGATTCAGATTAGCAAATCTTAATCCGTCCCTAGACTAAACATCTTATTAATGTTGAAATTTCTTAACTAATCAGTGATCTTTTAGATGGCTTTGCAATTTAGCTAAAAAATGTAGGATGGAATTATTAGACTAGCAAACTTTCATACCGGACAATATCTCTGTTACCCCGATAGCTCCATTGACAGACTTGTAAGATAAGGATTTTGTTGGTATTATAAAGTTTCTCATATAAGTCTCATGGTTTTTGTTTTGTCAAACAGGAAAGTGACAAAAGGGAAAAGGCAAACCAAGTCCCTCGACTTTTCTTGAGACTTGAAAAAATTCGCCCAACTTATTCCTTACGGATGAGTTTTTTGCTCAAAAGATAAGTCAATTTTTGTTTACGGTCAAAACTAGTCAACACGATAAAGTGAATGAGATGCACATTATTTTTAACTTGGTTTGGTCAAATCAAGAGCCTATGTTCACGAGTCACACTTGTTAATGGGATTATAATTGTACAAAAAGCTCAGTATTCTCTTTTAATTTTGGCAGAATTTCAGTATTATTTTTTTTCTCTCCCTTACAATGATTTTACCCTTCTACTTAGAGTGCTAAAGGGACATAACGATAATAAGACAACCGTTGAGGGAGGTAATGATGGGATTACATTGCCATAATTATCCCTAATTTATAGGGATTTAATATTATCTTAAATTGGGGAAGACATTTTCGGTGATACAGTTATCTTGAGGTGATACTCTTCCCTTTATTGAATTCTTAACCACTTGGGGACGCTCAGAGCTCTATGCAGCCTTATTAACGATCTGCGAGCGACGATCTTGGTTCCTCGAGAATACATTATTCACGGTCTTCAGGTCGCAGGAAATGTGTCAAGCGAACTCTCTCATGGACGAGGTGAGCTCTCAAAAACTTCAGGGGTGGATTACGTCCCAGGTAACATTGGCGAGGTCGGTGGTGGCCTCCCACGATGAGCGGGCTACACTTCACGAGCTGAACTCTTTCCATTAGGCTTCTTGTGTTAGTTGATATGTTTCACTTGATTGTGCCTATTCTGGCTATGAGCTCGTTTATACCCATAACATTAGCCTCCTAACTTCTACCACGTTTTTGGCGTGGTGGAAGCTTGATAGCGAGCTTAAAGGGTATAATATAGGAAAACAATCCATAGCGAGCTACGAGCTAAGTCTGGCGCTAATTTGAAATTTCAAACACACTGAACGTCGCTTCAGCAGGTGACAACTGTCTTGTTGCATTTAATGCCTAAGGCTGCCATCTATTCCTGACGCCATACGAGGAGGCGTGTTTGTAATGCTCCCTGAACGTCGATCTGCGCGGATTAGTCATTACCTAGAACCAACAAATGGGTGAGCTGCTATATATTGGAAGAGTCCTTGTCATGTAAAGCCATTTTGCACTTCTTACTTTCAACTGAAACCTTTCGAAGCAGTTCCTCTCCAACTTTTCCGTCGCCGTCATTCACTATTCTGTCACTGTTGCTACCTTATCGTCGGTCTACATTCGTCACAAGTGCTCTATCTCATCCACCATTGTCGTGGTCATTTATTCTTTATCATATGGTAATATGTTGTTGTACCCATGTTTGAACATGTTATGTTATTTATTGAATCCATAGGAAATAGAACTTTGATCTTTAGGGTAGTGATTATGTAGTTGGGTATGTGTTAATGGGCTTTGACGATCCGGTGATGTCTTTCGATCACGTAGGTACTCTAAGATTAGGGCATTTAAAATAGCAACGACCTGGATAATAGACTTTAGAGAGCTAAAGCTATCATCTTAGTGACTTTGCTCGCAGCTCGAGTCCGCTATGAGCCCTACTTGTTGGACAATTATGACCCATAACATCACTATTTGTAAAGAACATGGTGTTATTGTACAAATTAACAATGTGACAAAGGAAATTGCTCTTTTATCATTTTGTAATTGGATTACTTGGATATATAAATGATAAAAGTCCATATGATTAGTACCGGATTAATAAGATATGAGACAGTATTAATCCACGAAAGGTTTAATCATTAAATATCCATAGTCGTAGTATTATCGAGACTAGACATCGATAATGCAGAATAAGCTAGTATTGCATTTGTACGCGTTATGGAAGCTTAACGACATAGTTCTCATATATTTAAGTATTGGATAATTATGCAAATGTGATAGGAGGTTCTGTTAGCCGTTGGACCGGGAACAGCTTCGCTCTGGATGGACCCCTCGGAGTCCCATTGGTATTATGACTATGTGTTTATGGGAATCCGAATCAGGGTAGGTGTATATGGTTTTAACCTGAGACTTGCATCGCTAATACTTGCGACAATCAATATACTTTGGTTTTGGTCGTCCGAAGCTTTAACAGGTTCTGTATACGCCTCTTCTGGGTATATTGAGAATCGTAGTGTATTTGGTGTGATGTCAAGATGAAAGTATCATTTCAGTCATATGGAGATGATGATCACGTAGGATACAGAACTAGTACTCTTAAATGCTGCAGCTATCGGGATAGTATGACTAGGTCATGATTATCCGATTACAGAGACTAGTTTCTACTGATCCGATATGTGCTTCGTACGGGGCAGACACAATTCCAGCCCTAGGCCTAGCATGTGACATCTGATACTAGATCATATTACGCAATACATTGTATACTACGCCTGATAAAGATGATATATTCCTCGTTGAATATTTCTGGAGAATTGGGTAGGCACGGTGCTTTGCTAGAAGCCAACCATGTCTTGTAAATCGGTAAGAATGTGGTACCGGGTACGCACGTGTTCGAATAGTCCGATGACCGTATTTACTGCCAACATATCCAAGGATCTCTTGGGTCGCTTCCCAAAGATTCATCGATGACATTTGACTCGAACAAAATTAATCTGGGATTAATTATGAGAGAGAAAATTAATCTGGGATTAATTACGACAAGAATTAATCTGGGATTAATTATGAGAGGGAAAATTAATCTGGGATTAATTGCGTCAATAATTTATCTGGGATTAAATTCATCTAGAAGAGAGAACGCGATTAATTTGGAATTAATCGGCAAAATAAATTTAATAGTTAAATTGGATTTTACTATTTAATTTATTTAATTGGGCTAAAATAATATATCGGATATATTAATTGAAATTGGATTTCAATACGGAATTAAAATTGGATTTTAATTCAAGCGAACGAATTAATTTGGAATTAATTCGTAAGCGACTTTCGTAATAATTTTGCTAGGCATTATTATTTAATTAAATTGGATTTAATTACGTCGCGACGAAAAATTCGTTTAGTCGGATTAAACGAATTCGGGCCCAAAGTATGTTGTGTGAGCCATCTTGAATTTGGAATTCAAAAACGGGTGGGACCCACCACTCACATCACTTGTCAAAGGTGATGTGGTAGTTGGCAAAAGTAATTGGTTTTCACAAAACCATTTACTTTTAACCAACCTTGTTTTTGGAAAACAATGATTACAACTTGGTTTTGGAAACCAAATATAACATTAGACCCAGCCGGCGGTTCGGTTCCGGTTCGGAACCGAATCGAATCTGCCGGTTCCCAATTCCACAAGTGTGGAATCGGAACCGAACCGGTTAATTCCGGTTCGGTTTCGGTTCCACACTTAAGTGGAACCGGAACCGTAAACCGAATCGGAACCGAACCGGTCGGTTACGGTTCCCCTTCCGTTTTTTTTTAAATTTTAATAATAAATTTTAAAAAATAGAAAAAATTCAAACTATCACATCATTTTTATAAAATCATTTTTTATAAAAATTATTTTAACATAGAATCCTTTTTATAGCCAACTCTTGGCTAGTGCTTTCTTCATATAAGCGATGTGAGATATTTGTTACTTGGCTATTGTGTCCCACATCGCTTATATGAAGAAGTCAATAACCAAAAGTTGGTTATAAAAAGGATGTGGGCATTCATGTTTTAGTATTGCAATTTTAAACCTCATTACTATTTCTCTAAAAATTATTATTAAATTTTTGAAAAAAAAATATTTGGATAAGGTTTAATGGTTCCAATTTGTTGGGGAAACTCGGTTCCAACCGGAACCGTACGGTTCCGGTTGGAATCGTTGGAACCACTGGTACCGTTCGGTTCCAGCAGTCCCCAACCGAACCGGTCCCTTACAGTTCCGGTTCCGGAACTGGTTGGAACCGGAACCGTCCGGTTCCAACCGGTTCGGTTCCGAACCGGAACCGTGGTCGGGTCAATAACATACACATTTTTTGAAACAAGTAAGGAACTATTCACTATCTCTCTCATTTCTTCTCTCTTGGCCGAATATGCTTCTTCTTGGAGGAGAAAATTTTGCTTCAATTTTGTTCAAGCTAGCACTTAAAGGAGTCAAAGAAAGGTGATAGGGAAACTCACCCAAGAGTTTGGAACTCAAAAAGAGAGCTTGGAGCTTGAAGAACAAAGAAAGTTTTTGAATTTTTCTCATCCGATCATTGTAAGTTTTTCCGCAACTTATACTTGATAATTCACACACAAATCAATGTTTAGAGATCATTGGCATGTCTAGGATACTAACAATGGTATCAGAACGCCACCTAAACTAGATTTTAAATTCTAGGGTTCTAAACTTTAATTTGAGGATTTTGCTTAGAGTATGTATTTTCCTAAATTGATTGCTTGGTTGTGTTTATATGATGCTAAATTGGATTTGTGCATCTTTGGATTTGAGAAAAATTGATTGGATCAAAAATCCCCAATTCCTTTAAGCATGGCCGAATGGTACCCTAGAAATATTCATGGTGATTTTTTGAATTTGACAATTAGATATGTTAATTGGCATGAAATTAAATGTTAATTTTTGATTTAATTGGATTGAAATCAAAATTGGATGTTAATTTCTTGTATTGCCGTGAGCTTGAGCATATTGGAATGAGTTTATTTTGCTTAATTTGTGTTGGACATGAATTGGATAATTGAGCATGATTAATTGGATTAATTAGTGTTTTGGAAACATTAGATTAATTGATTAATTGTGCCTATTACACTTTAATTGGATTAATATATAATTTGGAATAACATGTTAATGTTATAAAATAAGAGAGAAAATAAAGAAAATAATACCTTGTAAAGCTGCAAGCTTCTTTTCTTATTGATTTTGGAATGAATCAATTATACAAGATTTACTCTCTATTTATAGAGATAGGTTTAGGTTAATATTATTATCTCTAATCAGTGTGGGATAAGCTAAAACATAAAAGACAAATGTAAGGGACCATCTAATTTACAACACTCCCCCTTGGATCCATCTCTTTAATTTTGCAATAATTGATCTAACACTGCCTCATTAAAACCTTGCCAGTAAAATCCAATGGGATAAAAACCTGGTCGAAGGAAAAAGAGTACAATGCGCTTTTATCCAACAATATTTCTTGATGTCAATGATTATGCTCCCCCTGATGAAGATAATTTGCTCAGTCGGTGCATGCCAATGCTATATACAAGCTTCTCAAATGTTGATGTCGGTAAAGCTTTAGTAAATAAGTCTACAAAATTATCGGTTGATCTTATTTGCTTGACATCAATTTGCTTGCTCTGCTGGAGCTCATGAGTATAAAAGAATTTAGGTGAGATGTGCTTGGTTCTGTCTCCCTTGATGTACCCTCCTCTGATTTGTGCAATACATGCAACATTATCTTCATATATAACTGTTGGAATATCTGTGGCAGAATTTAAGTTGCATGTACTCTGAATGTGATGTATAAGTGACCTTAACCATATACACTCCCTGCTTGCTTCATGTAATGCAAGTATCTCTTAGTGATTGGACGATGTAGCAACAAAAGACTGTTTTGTAGATCACCATGAAATTGATGTATTATTATAGGTAAAAACATACCCTGTTTGTGAACGTGCCTTATGAGGGTCAGAGAGATATCCTGTCTCCTTAGAACTCAATGATACAGAGGTACGAGTCCAGATTGTTTCAATCCGTATAAAGATCGTTGTAACTTGATTGAACATATTTTACGATCAATTGATTTATATGTTTTAGGTATTTTCAATCCTTCGAGGACTTTCATGTAAATATCAGTGTCAAGTGACCCATACAAATATGTTGTCACTACGTCCATAAGAAGCATGTCCAATCTTTCAGAGACTGCCAAACTGATTAAAAATCGAAACGTAATGGTATCCATCACTGGAGAATATGTATCCTCATAGTCAATACATGGTCTCTGCAAGAAACCTTGTGCAACTAGTCGCGCTTTATATCTAATGATTTCATTATGTTCATTACGTTTTCGTACAAACACCCATTTGTAACCAACGGGTTTGACATCTTCAGGTGTCTGGACTACAGGTCCAAATACTTCACGTTTGGCTAAAGAAGTCAATTCTGCTTGAATTGCTTCTTTCCATTTAGGCCAATCGTGTCTTTGTCTACATTCATCGACAGTTTGAGGTTCAAAATAATTTGCAATTTCAGTAGCTACTGTATATGAAAACACATTGTCGATGGTTATTTCATTTCGATCCCACAGTTCTCTTGTATAAGTATAATTTGTAGATTTTTCCTCATTTTTGGAATTTTGAGCCTCTTCAGGTAGACCCGGCCAAGGTTCCGGTTCGGAACCGGAACCGAACCGGTTGGAACCGGACGGTTCCGGTTCCAACCGGTTGGAACCGGACGGTTCCGGTTCCAACCGGTTCCGGTTCCGGTTCCGGAACCGAACCGGAACCTAACCGGTTCGGTTAGGGTTCCTCCCCTAGCCGAACCGGTTGGAACCGTACGGTTCCGGTTGGAACCGGAACCGTACGGTTCCGGTTGGAACCGGTTTGTATATATATAATAATATATTTTTTTAATTTTTTAATTAAGATTTTATTGTAATTTAGTGTAATTATGTAATGTAATTTAACTTAATTTGTAATTTACATAATTTTATTTGTAATTATGTAATTTTATTTGTAATTATTTCAAAATATAATTTAATATAATTATTTGTAATTTGAGTTTTATTTTCAAAAAAGTAAAAAAAAAAAAAAAAAAAAAAAACCGAATGGAACCGGAACCGGAACCGAACGGTTCCGGTTCGGTTCCGGTTCCATTTTAGTGTGGAACCGGAACCGAACCGAACCGCCGGCCCGGTCTATCTTCAGGGACTATCGGTTCTTCTGGAACTGGTGATTGAGAAGATGTGGGTATAGTCATTGCTCGAGCATTATTTTCAACAGGATCTGAATCTCTCATTTTCCTCTTCCGGGGAATAGTATCTTTAGAACCAAGTGGTCTACCACGTTTCTGACGTGTAATAGATGATTCATTAGCTGCCTTTACCCTAGATTGTTCAACAGGAACAACCACCTGGGCTGGTGTATTAGCAGCTAGTATATGGGATTTGGTTACTTTGGCAGCATCTGTAAATGCATCCGGTAATTGATTTGCAATTTGTTGCAAATAGATTATCCTCCGCACTTCATTTTCACATTGGCTGGTGCGAGGATCTAAGTGAGACATGGTGGGAACTTTCCAAGAAAGTTCATGCCTTGCTTCTGGAGGCTCTTTCTTTTCTCCTAATGGTGGAAAAATTGTCTCATCAAAATGACAATCCGCGAAACGTGCGGTAAATAAATCACCCGTTAAGGGTTCCAAATATCTAATAATGGAAGGTGAATTAAAACCAATATATATCCCCAAACGACGTTGAGGTCCCATTTTTGTGCGTTGTGGGGGTGAAATTGGAACATATACAGCACGACCAAAAATGCGTAGATAGGAAATATCTGGTTGGTGATCAAGAACAAGTTGGATTGGAGAATATTGATGATAAGCTGTGGGTTTAAGACGAATTAATGCAGTTGCATGTAATATAGCATGACCCAATGTAGAAATTGGTAATTGAGATTGTAACAATAAAGTTCGTGCAATTACCTGAATTCGCTTGATCAATGATTATGCCAATCCATTTTGTGTATGTACATGTGGAACTGGATGTTCAACATCGATTCCAACTGATGTACAGTAGTCATCAAATGTCTTGGATGTAAATTCACCAACATTATCTAATCGTATGGTTTTGATCGGATAATCTGGGAATTTTGCATTTAATCTAATCATCAGGGCAAGTAGCTTGGCAAATGCAATGTTACGTGTGGATAACAAACAAACATGTGACCACCGTGCAAATGCATCAATCAAAACCATAAAGTAGCAGAAAGGTCCACTTTGTGGATGAATTGGTCCACAAATGTCACCTTGAATCCTTTGTAAGAATGACGGGGATTCAAGGGCAATCTTAGATGGAGATGTGCGTATCAGAAGTTTGCCTTGTGAGCAAGCAGTGCAATTGATCTCATTTGTCAATAGAATCTTCTGGTTCTTTAATTTATGCCCATTGAAATTTTCAATTATTCTACGCATCATCGTAGCTCCTGGATGACTAAGACGATTATGCCATAACATAAACATCTTTGGATTATTGAATTTCTGGTTCATCACTACATGACTTTCTATTGCATTTATGATTGTATAATACAATCCAGATGAGAAAGCCTGAAGTTTTTCCAATATATATTTCTTACCTGAGATATTTTTGGTAATACATATATATTCTATTTTGTTTTCATCTAAAGTTTCAATATGATACCCATTTCTGCGAATATCTTTGAAACTTAGCAGATTTCTACTAGACCTGCCTGAATATAGAGCATTTTCAATGTATAATTTTGTTCCACTTGCTAATAAGATTATGGCTCTTCCAGAGCCTTCAATTAGGTCTACAGGCCGAGATATAGTATTTACCTTTCCTTCATATAATTTTACGTCCAAGAAGTATTTTCTATCTCGAAAGATAGTATGTGTGGTTGCACTATCAGCCAAGCATACATCCCCACATTTATTTTTCGGAACAAATAATTTATTTGAAGGGTCCATATCCTTGAAAGTAAAGTTCATGTCACATAAATATAATTCAAAATAATAAATATACAATAAAATATAATACAAAAATTAAAAACATCACATAAATATATATGAACCAAAATTACACACATATACTTAGAACTTCAGGTTCTCTTGAAAATTAATTTGCTGATCTAGAACTTTAAGTTGCAATCTTACATTATTATTTTGAATATCAGGTCCTAAAAAGGAATTATATTTCACAACTTTAATTTCCGATTGATAATATTAATATTTAGAACTTCAAGTTCATAAATATGCTATTAGAAATTCCGAACTTCAGATTCCATGGTAGATTTAAAACTGCAGGTTTGAATCTAAAATCTAATTAATTAAAGTTAGAACTTCAGGTTCGTTAATTGTAGTGTAATTATAGAACTTCGAGTTTTATAATTATTTTATATATCTAGAACTACAGGTTCTAATCTAATAATTAATTAATGAATATAGAAATTCGGTCTCTAATTTACCTTTAATAGTTGATCACAATTATGAAAGAAATTAACATAAATTGTAAAATGAAGAAAAAAAATACAATTTCTATTTTCTAATGTGGATGATCCAAATTAATGGCAACCACAGAGCATACTCATAAAAATACAAAAAGCATAACATAATGAATTAGAACTACATGTTCTAACTTTAGGATTGAAATTTAGAACTTCAGATTCTGAGTTAGGACTTAATTTTTAATACCGAGATTCAGAACTTTAGATTTTGAATCAGAATTACAGGTTCTAATATTGAGATTCAGAACTTCAGATTCTGAATAAGAATTACGAATTCTAATTTTTTTTTAATTAAGATTCAGAGTTCTGAATTATTTATACTATAAAACTTCAAGTCGGAATAATAATAATAATAATAATAATAATAATAATAATAATAATTTGGATATACTACAACTAGGCAACATCCATATTCAAGAACAAAAAAATAATAATAAACAAAATCAAAACGCGACTAAGTCGCATATCATGATAATCAAATTGAGGCTTTCGGCCCTATTTGGTGATGAAGATGGTTCGACTTCAAAGCCAGGATAAATTTACTCACAAACAGGCTTCAGGCGCTATTCACAGCATGAGGCAGTGGGCTGATGATGATGACTAAATTAATTAAGGCTTCAGGCTTTTGTCAATTCATGAGAGTTGCAAACAGAGGCTTGATCATTCAATCATGAATTCAAATAGTCACACGTCATCATCAACGAACACAAACATTGAATTCAATAAAGCCTCATGGCCGTACGACATGATCAGCAAGGCTTCAGGCTTTTTGATCACCATTTGTTTCATCATCAGGCTTTTTGTCCACTTGGTAGATGATGGTTTGACTTTTATGATTCAAAGCCATCAAAGACATTCAAATAAATCATAATCAACTTCAAGCTTCAGACTTGATTTAAACTTGATGGTGATGAATCGGCACATTTGATCATTGCCTTTGATCATGATGAACGATGCAAAATGATCAAAATCTAATATCATCATTGTCTGGACAAAGCCTATGATGCAATTCTCTTTATTAACAGATTTGTAAATTATCTGCCAATTGGCTTCGATAGGTATGATATTCAACTTTCGTTTTTAGCAGATTGGCTTCTGGCCTTGTCTCGAATAATAATTCGTTTTAGGCTTCAGGCCTGATTTCGAATAATAAATACATATCGTGCTGATAACGTGTTATAAAATAAGAGAGAAAATGAAGAAAATAATACCTTGTAAAGTTGCAAGCTTATTTTCTTATTGATTTTTGAATGAATCAATTATACAAGATTTACTCTCTATTTATAGAGATAGGTTTATGTTAATATTATTATCTCTAATCAATGTGGGATAAGCTAAAACATAAAAGACAAATGTAAGAGACCATCTAATTTACAATAATTAATTTAATTTATTATATTTGGGCTAATAGGCTTGGTTGAGCCAAGTTTGATTTTGGACGATTGGGTTGGATCCAATTGGGCCTAAAACAATTTCCATAAAGTCCAAATATAACTTTTAGGCCTTTAAAAATTTAATTGGGTCTAATGGGCCTAAATTGATTTTTGACATAGAGTGATTCCTAATTGGGCCTTGGCATATTGGGTTGGATCCATAATTGCCAAAGCCCATGCCTAAAGAATTAATTGAAAGCCCATTGTACTTTAATTGAATTGGCATTGGATGCTAATTGGGCATTTGAGACTCAATTGGATTTGATTTGGAATCCAAGTCTAAAAAGCACTATTAAAAGTGTAATTATTTAATTTGGAATTAAAAATGAATTAGCATTGGATACAATTTAAATTGAATTTAAAATTGTAGTTCGATAAAATTCAAGAATACGTACTTTGAGTATTTATTCTTAAACGAGTTGGACTCGCTTAAATCAAATCGTTGTTTGAACATTGAATGGTCATTAATCAAAGATTAATTAATTGGATTAGATTGATTGACAACATGCTTTGTGTGAATACTTGGATGTATTTGTATGAATAATGTATATCGGATGGATATTAGATGGGTGGGGGCAATTTTGGAAATTGTTGTAAATTTGAAATTTATTTAAATTGGACCTGCGTGTCCAGCCTTTCACCTTCTATTCTCTTTGTATTTCTCTTCTCACCAATTCCCCTCAATGTAAATGAGGTTTCTTTTAGTGTTATGTAATTGGGTAGAAGTATGTACAGTGCTAGCGGGAGAGAGGAAATTGAGAGATTTGTTCTAGGAATAAATTGTATTATATATCTGTGGGAACACAGGAACTGGACGACACATGCTGTCCCAGGCTCGCGGCCCAGTCGGGAGTACGGAGTAGCCCGTGGGGGACTAAACCGGAGAATAATGGAGTCGCCACCCGGTGTGAACCGGGACAAGATTTAAGGCCGCACTCACCCCTCGCAAGGGAAGACCTCAAACCGTTGGGTTCGGAATGGTCCCTTACTTATGCCACTTGTAATGAAAGGATTTATATGATAATTTAATCAGGCTTAAGTAATACTTATTTCTAAGAATATCATGCTTCTAAATCCACATACATACATCAACAAGTTCATCTAAATTTATATGTAACACATATACGAATTTGCATAAAGCCTATTTGCATGTAATCTATGTCTCAATTTGCATACATAAGGTTTATCATACGGCAAGCATACAAGTTAATGAACGCATTGGTGGACACAGAAGCGCAAACAAATAGCATTCTTACTAGCATGCATATTAAGAAAAGATATTTAAGCGCATAACAGAAATAGACAACTAGAGAGGTAATACAAATACATAACGTAAAAAAAGGGAACTATGTGCTAAGATGGACATGTCGTAGTGTGATGCAAGAGGATTTGTTTACCGTGGGCGTTCGTGCAGCGTTCGTAGACGCGTTCGAACGGTAAACAGAAGGTTCTCGTTCGAGTAGCGTTCGTAAACGCGTTCAAACGAAAATGAAACAGAATGCTCACGTTCGTATGGCGTTCGTTAACGCGTTCGAACAGAAATCAAACAGAATGCTCACGTTCGTATAGCATTCGTGAACGCGTTCGAACAGAGATGAGACAGAATGCTCACGTTCGTATGGCGTTCGTGAACGCGTTCGAACAGAGATGAGACCTGATGCATGATAAGGCAAAAATGCATGCGCGTTCGAGTTGCGTTCGTAAACGCGTTTGAACGAGAACAGGCCTGATGCATGAAATGGGACGCAATACATAAATGGCAAATAGTACAATGCGAGGCGCGGCGAAGCATCGTGGTAAAGGATTTTAACCTCTTCAATTAGAGGACCTCTCATCGCACTTACTAAGCCCATGCGCTCGATTGCATCATGCGTACAAACATAAAGACAATCATATCAAACTAAGTATGCCCGATTGAACACATCTTACATCCAACCGAACACACATCAACCGGCGCGGCAAAGCATCGTGGTAAAGGGCTTTAACCCCTCCCCATATGGGATCTTTCATTCCACTTACTAAGCCCATGCGCTTGATTGAACCATGCATAAAAAGATAAATACAATCATATCAAACTAAGTATGGCCGATTGAACACATCTTACATCCAACCGAACACATATCAACCGGCGCGGCAAAGCATCGTGGTAAAGGGCTTTAACCCCTCCCCATAGGGGATCTTTCATTCCACTTACTAAGCCCATGCGCTCGATTGAGTCATGCATACAAAGAATTAAACACAATAATATCAAACTTAGTATGCCCGATTGAACGTATCTTGCATTCAACCGAACACACATCAACCGGCGCGGCAAAGCATCGTGGTAAAGGGCTTTAACCTCTCCCCATAAGAGATCTTTCATTCCACTTACTAAGCCCATGTGCTCGATTGAATCATGCATACAAAGAATTAAACACAATAATATCAAACTTAGTATGCCCGATTGAACATATCTTGCATTCAACCGAACACACATCAACCGGCGCGGCAAAGCATCGTGGTAAAGGGCTTTAACCCCTCCCCATAGGGGATCTTTCATTCCACTTACTAAGCCCATGCGCTCGATTGAATCATGCATAAATAAGCAACATACAGAATTCAAGTGACGAAAAATAAATAAACCAAAGCAACACAAAACAAAAGAGGGTGCCGTTTACTCAAGCGGTACGTGGAGTTGTGTCCTGAGTACAGATCATATTACCGTCCATTCGGAATCGGCTATGAAATTTATGTCCGGGTTTCCATCCGATATACCGCGAGAGTTGACACATCTCTCATTTTATTCCACAGCCACAACATACAACATCTCATAATTCATGTATATTTATCTACTCAAAGGCCACAACATGCATTTCAACATGACAATCATACAAGCAATATTTAAGAAATAGTACAAAAAAAGCGAGTGTGAAAGATACCCTCAGGTCTAACCTTTTTGCCAACTTTCAGGCTTGCGTTTCACGGACGTCGGAAGGGTACAGCTTCTCAACTTCTCCGGTTCACTGGTTTAGCGTCCTAGCTCACTGCTTTGCTGTTTTGCTTGCGGTTTGAACTCCGTTCTGCTACTGTTTGGCCTCTGTTTTGCTGCTCACTGTTCAGGTCACCTGTTTTGACGTTTCAACGGACTGTTCCAAGTTTTTGTGTGGGTTCTTAGTGCAGTATTGTGTGATTATTTTAAGGATTATGAATGCAGTTTTTTATGTTATTACTTTAAGTTTTCTTAGGGAATGTTTTAAGAGGATTTTACTGCTGTATAGGGGGTGGTTTGGGCGTGATTTGGTTACTGTTTTAGTGTTAAAGGGGCTGCTATATTAGGGTATGATTTCGGCAATGGGAGAGTGAGGATGAAGAGAACTTTTTCTCGTTATTTTCTTGAGTAGCTAGGGCTCTTGGTGTGTTGTGATTTGTGTGAGTGAGCTAAGGGAAAGGGGTTGGAAATTCTTTGCTTCTTTTCTTTTGTAATGGGCGTGCACCAGGGGGAGAGGAATGCCTTGGAGAGGTGTTGTTTATATAGAGAATGGCTAGGGCTTCACTTTGTCTCACAAGGAAGGGATTTGGTGCATTAAAGAGAGATATGATTTGGTGTTAGACAAGGAAAGTCAAAGATTGATGGGGGGACAAAATTTGGCTAGATTAGGAATGCAAAATATTTAATTTGTTATGATTGATTTTAATTAGGCATGACATCTTTTTAATTTAGTATGTGATTTGTTTAGTTTGGAAGTTAATATATTTGATTTATCTTAATTAGGTATGATTATATTTTATGTTTTATTTAATTGGTAAATGGTTTAAATATTTTATTTAATTCAATGTTTAATTTAATTAAATTGGGATGTGTTTTATGGGCTTTGGGGAGCTAATTGGGCTGGGGTGCGAGGCTAGCAGCAAAACCAGAAACACCGACGCCGTTCGAACGCCAATTCGAACGCTACACGAACGTCCGCAATCTGCCGGACGTTCGAACGAAGTAACGAACGCAGCACTAACGAAGACAATGAGCTTGTGAAATGAACTTGATGACGTACTTATTTCGAATTTCCCCTTCCGACCTCCGTTTCCCGCAATATCCTTAGCTAAAAAGGTAGTGCCTCCAACTGAGACTCATCATCGGGTTTCACATGCAAAAATGCAATGCCTACAATATCCATCCGCATATCATTATTAATTTTATTCGCGCCATATTATGCTTTTAGAATGCATGTTTAAGGGTGTATGATGAGACCTAATAAAAAATAATAAATTGATTGCCAATTTACGCGAAAAACCCTCATTAAATATTAAGCGTTTTTCTTCCATTTAGTGGTTCTTTCTCAAGATCCAAGATTGTCATTGGTTTGTTGGCCAAAGTCAAGATCATTGTCCATCACAGATGTGTTTGAACCACGAAAGCTTTGTTACATATCGCATGTCTTGGGCAGTTGTGATTTGTTGGCCAAAGTCAAGGTCACTTCTGTACATCGACGTGGATTACGAAGCTTTCCCACTATCAATGGGTCACGCTTAACTGGAATCATTAAACTTGTTGAGCCAAAACCAAGGCTTAGTTGATTCAGAAGAAAATATTAGGAAATATATTGGATATATGTTTTGGACTTGGAGGTCCACCTACCGGATCTAGGAATTGGATGGGATCCAATTGATTTTAGAGATCTACCTAGTTAAGTTTCATACATCTTGTTGGCCAAAGTCAAGGTTGTGTGTTATTTAACGGGATCCTAGCCCATTAGGAAACTGGGTTTCCCGAGTACTCCACAGAGGGTTAGAGGCTCGCCGAAAAATAGTGGGAGGCCAGTATTAAATTTGCTATTTCTTTTAATAGTTGCTTAACGCGCTCTTTTATTTTATTTATCGTTGTTATAAATATATTAATTGGACTAATATTGAATATTGCTTTCTTTGAACAGTTAGACTGTACAAGACACTACTCCACTTGTAGTTGGTTATATAGTTAGACTATAGTAACTATTACATTTTGAGTGTACCCAAAATCGTTGATTGGATAGTTGGACTATTGCAATCGAGATGGCTGGAAAGATTAGCGTTAGGGACATCATCATGGGCGATAATGTCTTTAACGACTCCAATTTTCCAGATTGGGAGATGAATCTCAGGATAGTCATAGGAGCCGAGAAATTACTATATGTCATAGAGAAACCTCTCGGGCCTGAGCCCGGAGTTGAGCAAATAGTAGAGCATGAGCTTTGGAAGACTCATTGTGATGATAACTCTAGTGCTCAATCCGTCATGCTTGCCGCAATGACTCATTCGTTTCGTCGTCATAACAAAGGATTGGATCCTTATAGTATGATGTTGAAATTGAAGGATCTTCACAGATCTAACCTTAGATCTTAGAAGTACGAATTGTAAAAGAAGCTATTTCGCTCGCATATGTCAGAGGGTACATCTGTCGAGCACTATATGTCGCAGATGATTGCTGACATCGAACAGCTAAGTCAGCTGGGCATAACCTTCGAGGCCGAGACTTCCATAGATTTGATCTTACAGTCTCTGCCCGACTGCTGGGGTGGGTTCGTCATGAACTATAACATGATGAACCAAGATAAAACACTTGGAGAGTTAATGGCGATGCTGAAAGTAGCAGAGCCAGAGCTTCTGAAGGGCAAGAAGTGCGAGGCGCACCTTACTTCGACATCCCAGAAGGCCAAGGCTTGGCCGAAGGCTTATGGGGGTGTGAAGAAAAGGAAGAAAAATAGCAAGGCTAAATCATCACAACCTTCTGGGAAGACTAAGGACATATCACAAGACGTCTGCCTACATTGTAGCAAACGGGGTCACTGGAAGCGTGACTGCCATGAGTACAAGGCGGAGTTGAAGGAAGTGAAGACGGGCAAGGCTCCGACTTCAGGTATGTTTGTTATAAACATATCCACAACTAGTTTTAAAAATTGGATTTTTGATTCTGGATGTGGTACTCACATATGTACTGGTGTACATGATCTGCTGACTAGCAGGATACTGGCTTCAGATGAGATCGACCTACGAGTCAGAAACGGGACGAGAGTCGCTGTTTTGGCCGTTGGGACATATGTTTTGTATCTGCCCTTGGGGCATGTAATTACATTAGGTGACTGTTATTTTGTACATAGTTTGACTAGGAACATCATCTCTGCATTTTGTTTAACCCGTTGCGGGTATACCTTTGTATTCCGGAACACTGGGTGTTTTGTATATAAAGATAACATTTTGATATGTACAGCAGATGTTAATAATAGTCTTTATATTTTGAATATTAATGAATCTCAAACATATAAATATGACAAACAAAAGGCTCAAACTGAATAAATCAGATGAGATTTATTTGTGGCATTATTGTCTGGGACACATTAACAAGACTCGTATATCCACACTTTCCAAGAGTGGATACTTGGACAGATATGATCCTAATTCATATGACGTCTGCGAATCTTGTTTATTAGGCAAATTGCTTAAAACGCCTTTTAGTGGTAAAGGTGTATGTGCCACCGAGCTGTTAGCCATCGATCATAGTGACGTATACGGGCCCATATCTAGCCAGGCTAGAGGTGGATATGAATACTTCGTAACTTTTACAGATGTTGCATCGCGTTATGGTTATGTGTATCTTATGAAACACAAATCAGAAACTTTTGATAAATTCAAAGAGTTTCGACACGAAGTAGAAAAACAGACAGACAAAAGTATTAAAACATCACGGTTGGACCGTGGTAGAAAATACTTGAGCAATGAGTTTCTCGATTACTTGAAAGAGTATGGTATTCTTTCACAGTGGACTCCTCCCGAAACACCTCAATCGAACGATGTGTCCGAACGGAGTAACCGAACTTTGTTGGACATGGTAAGGTCAATAATGAGTCGCACTGAGCTACCAATTTCCTTCAAGGGATACGCATTGAACAATGCAATACTTATTTTGAATAAGGTTCCCTTAAAGTCTGTTGGACAGACTCCATATGATATATGGACAGGAAAGAAACCATGATTCTGATTCTTGAAGATTTGGGGATGCTGGGCATACATTAAACATTTGGATGGTACCAAACTAGAACCCAAATCGGATAAATGCCTATATGTAATTGGTTATCCTAGGGAAACTAAATGATATTATTTCCACAACCCACAAGAGACCAAAATATTTGTTGCTCTCCATGCGGTTTTCCTCGAAAAAGAATTCATAAATACAGTGGTAAGTGGGAGGAAAGTAGAACTCGATGAAAATCAGAGTGATACTGTTTCTGGCACCGATCCCCTCTCGGAACATGAAAAGTTCATCATGGATGAGATTGTTCCACAATCTTCTAATACACAAGAACTGCGTAGGTCGGAGAGAGTTAGAAAAAAACCTTAGAGGTATGGGTTTCTGATCTCATCTCATGTAGATATTAATCTTATTGAGGAATACAAACCGGCTACGTATGAGGAAGTGATACAAGGTATCGACTCCGCTTTATGGCAAGATACCATAAAGTCTGAAATGGATTCCATGTATACCAACCAAGTTTGGACACTGGTTAATGTACAAGAAGGCATTGTGCCTATTGGTAGCAAATGAGTCTTCATGGTGAAGACAAACATGGATGGCAACATACAAACGTACAAAGCTAGGCTTGTATCGAAAGGGTATCGTCATCAACATGGTTTCGATTACGATGAAACCTTTTACCCGTTGCCATGATTAAATCCATTCGGATAATGCTTGCTAATGCTGCATATTTCGATTATGAAATATGGCAGATGGACGTCAAAACTGCTCTCCTTAACAGAAACCTTTTGGAGGATTTTTATATGCAACATCCTGACGGTTTTGTCGTGTCAAATTGTGCAAACAAGGTTTGCAAGTTAAATCGATCCATCTATGGATTGAAGCAAGCATCGCGTTCTTGGAACCAACGTTTTGATGAGATCATAATGGTATATGGTTTCATTCAAAACGAAGATGATTCTTGTGTATATAAGAAGGTTAGTGGGAGCGCACTGACATTGATTGTCCTATACGTTGATGATGTATTGCTTCTTAGCAATGACATTCCCATACTAAAATCGGTGAAAGCTTGGCTTTCACTAAAATTCTCCATAGAAAACTTGGGAGAGGCAACCTTTATTCTCTGAATAAGGATCTACTGGGATAGATCTAAAAGTTGTTGGCACTCTCCGAGAGCTCGTATTGTGACAAACATGTACGCTACCTGGTGTCTCATATGCTTTGAGCATGTGGAGTCACTATCAGGCCGATCCAAGTGATGGTCACTGGATTGATGTAAAGAAAATCCTTAAGTATCTTAGACGAACTAAATATGCTTTCTTAGTTTATAGAGAATGAGAACTTGAGGTGACTGGGTTCACCGATGTAAGTTTCCAAACCGATAAAGACGACTATAAGTCGCAATAAGGGTACAAATTTTGTTTGAACAACGGAACAGTGAGCTGGAAATCTTCCAAGCAAGATACTGTTACCGATTCAACAACAAAAGCAGATTATATTGTTGTGGCTGAGGCAGCAAAAGAAGCATTTTGGATCTATTAAATTCCTAATTGGAATATGAGTAGTTCTGTTAGCAGCTGAGCTGGGCTACAACACATGCTAAAGAATTACGGTCTCATCGATGATCCAAGTATGTACTTCGACGATTTCATCTGATTCGTGAGATCACATATCGTGGTGATGTGAAGATCGAAAAGATCGTTTCAGATGATAACTTTGCATATCCGCTGATGAAAGCGATATCTCAGCATGAGTATGAGCGACATGTACATAGTTCAGGTGTTGGACACTTGAGTGATTGTCTATAGGCCAAGTGGGAGATTGTTGGACAATTATGACCCATAGCATCACTATTTGTAAAGAACATGGTGTTCTTGTACAAATTAACTATGTGACAAAGGAAATTGCTCTTTTATCATTTTGTAATTAGATTACTTGGATATATAAATGATAAAAGTCCATATGATTAGTACCAGATTAATAAGATATGAGACAGTATTAATCTACGAAAGGTTTAATCATTAAATATCCCTAGTCGTAGTATTATCGAGACTGGACATCAATAATGCAGAATATGCTAGTATTGCACTTGTGCGCGTTATGGAAGCTTAACGGTATAGTTCTCATATATTTAGGTATTGGATACTTATGCAAGTGTGATAGGAGGTTCTGTTAGCCGTTGGACCGGGAATAGCTTCGCTCTGGATAGACCCCTCGGAGTCCCATTGGTATTATGATTATGTGTCTATGGGAATCCGAATCAGGGTAGGTGTATATGGTCTTAACCTGAGACTTGCATCGCTTATACTTGCGACAATCAGTATACTTTGGTTTTGGTCGTCTGGAGCTTTAACAGGTTCTGTGTACGCCTCTTCTGGGTATATTGAGAATCATAGTGTATTGGGTGTGATGTCAAGATGAAAATATCACTTCAGTCAAATGGAGATGATGATCACGTAGGATACATAACTAGTACTCTTAAATGCTGCAGCTATTGGGATAGTATGACTAGGTCATGATTATCCGATTACAGAGACTAGTTGCTAGTGATCTGATATGTGCTTCGTACGAGGCATACACAATTCCAACCCTAAGCCTAGCATGTGACATCCGATACCGGATCATATTACGCAATACAATGTATACTACGCCTGATAAAGATTATATATTCCTCGTTGAATATTTCTGGAGAATTGGGTAGGCACGGTGCTTTGCTAGAAGCAAACCATGTCTTGTAAATCGGTAAGAATGTGGTACCGGGTACGCACGTGTTCGAATAGTCTGATGACCGTATTTACTGCCAATATATCCAGAGATCTCTTGGGTCGCTTCCCAAAGATTCACCGATGGCATTTGACTCGAACAGAATTAATCTGGGATTAATTATGAGAGTAAAAATTAATATGAGATTAATTATGGTAAGAATTAATCTGAGATTAATTATGATAGAGAAAATTAATGGGATTAATTACGTCAAAAATTTATCTGGGATTAAATTCATCTAGAAGAGAGAACGCGATTAATTTGGAATTAATCGGCAAAGTAAATTTAATAGTTAAATTGGATTTTACTATTTAATTTATTTAATTGGGCTAAAATAATAGATCAGATATATTAATTGATATTGGATTTCAATACGGAATTAAAATTAGATTTTAATTCAAGCGAACAAATTAATTTGGAATTAATTCGTAAGCGACTTTCTTAATAATTTTGCTAGGCATTATTATTTAATTAAATTGGATTTAATTACGTCACGACGGTAAATTCGTTTAGTCGGATTAAACGAACCCGAGCCCAAAGTATGTTGTGTAAGCCATCTTGAATTTGGAATTCAAAAATGGGTGGGACCCACCACTCACATCACTTGTCAAAAGTGATGATGGTAGTTGGCAAAAGTAATTGGTTTTCACAAAACCACCTACTTTTAACCAAACTTGTTTTTGGAAAATAATGATTACAACTTGATTTTGGAAACCAAATATAACACACACATTTTTTGAAACAAGTAAGGAACTATTCACTATCTCTCTCATTTCTTCTATCTTGGCCGAATATGCTTCTTCTTGGAGGGGAAAATTTTGCTTCAATTTTGTTCAAGCTAGCACTTAAAGGAGTCAAAGAAAGGTGATAGAGAAACTCACCCAAGAGTTTGGAACTCAAAAAGAGAGCTTGGAGCTTGAAGAACAAAGAAAGTTTTTGAATTTTCTCATCCGATCATTGTAAGTTTTTCCGCAACTTATACTTGATAATTCACACACAAATCAATGTTTAGAGATTCTTGGCATGTCTAGGACACTAACACTACTAACTCTATGATCTCCCCTATGTAGTGTCTGGTCGAAACCGTTATTCTCAATGAGTTTGAAGTAGAGAGGAAACTGAATGGACGCACCAAAGAGCGTTACTGAAGTCGTGGATCGTTATACGTGGTTTCTAGAAGTGCCAATAATGTCCACTTCAAGAGACATGAGGTCACTGTTTGTTAGGAAACTATCCATAATATATTACATGTTGTCCTCTTAGGATCTAACCATACATGTATTACTAGTCCTAGATTTATTTACATGCTAATTGAAATAATCTATATTAACCACAACACAATTGCATACCTTTTAGCTTGTAGAGACCTCTTAATCAAACTTAATTGATTGCTTAACTCAATAAGCAAATGGTCTTATTTATAGGAGGGAAATCAAGTCACTATGTAATCACATGCATTGATTATATTATTTCACATTATTAGGATGCATAATGACCTTTTCTAACCCTTCCAAAAATGTTACCATCATGGGTGTACCATATGTTCCCCATTTTATATTTTACTATTTGTGTCACTTAACAACTCTTGTTGTTACTTAATTATTTGATTAACAATTCTTGTTGTTTACTTAGTAATGAAATCATTAATAATTGTTGTTATTTAACAACACACACATAATTAACTTAATAATTTCCAACATGAAATTATTACTAATTGTTGTTATTTAACACACCAAATAATTAACTTAATAATTTCCAAATGAAATTATTACTAATTGTTGTTATTTAACAACACCAAATAATTAACAACAATTAATTTCCAACATCTCCCACTCACACATGATGGGATCAACAATTTTTATCATCTCTACAAGAATAATTCATACTTTGCAATTGTGCCGTGCGACCAGCATACTTCGAGAGCTCACTTGCTATACATCTGTTAGGAATATACAGCCGCTCGAAAAATGGATAGAACCATAGTGATTATGTATGCAGTATCCTCGATCATTTATCACATTAAATCTCTCTCGATCTCTTTTCGAATGTAATATTTATTTTGTATTCACAATCATGTTTGATCACATAATAAATAACATTAATTGGTCGACAGTGAATACAAGCTAATGTGATATTACTCATATAATGATCTTTCTCATTCTCGAATCTCTCAACTTTGATTCAATTCGCTTTTCCAGAGATGTTCTTTCAGATCGAATCTCTCATGATCTTTCAGCAACACTCCAAGATAGCGATCATCAAATCTAAGTTTTAAGAAGCAGACAAGAGTCTAAAGGGTACAATGTGAGATTGAAATAATCTCAAGGGTCTCACACAATATCAAGACTGAGATCTCTACTTGTATTACCCTCAATAGTCACAAATGTACACATGGTATGAAAACATATGCTACGATATTCTCTCATTTCCCATGGAGCGCATGTCTCATAAAATACCGTACAGATTATAGTTCAGACAACACCAATGTCTAACTTATAACTGACATTAAGACAAGTAAGGTGAAACGAACTTATTCACCTTAGGTCATATCACAGAGAAAGTGACCCCATAACGACATTACTTAATTTTCAAGCTTGAGCTCTCTAAATTATAACTCAGATAATTAGCTTAAAAATTTGTCTCATCTCCCATTAACACAAAGTAATGGAGGCGATTGCCCGTGTGAGAGGGCCAATCATTCACTTGTCCGACATACTTCTCACCTAACAAATAGTATATTGTTTAAACATGTATCAACATAATAACATGTAAGCATTGAACACAAATATCAATGAGTATTAACTTAGTAAACATTATTTGGGAAAAATACATATCATAATATGTAAGCACATTAACATCTACGCAACCCTGAGTTTTTACATGTCAAACAAAGACATCTCTAGGAACAGGCTTGGTCAATGGATCTGCTACCATTTCTTGCGTAGAAATGTACTTCATGTTTACCTCTTCTCGTGCAACTATGTCTTTCACAAAGTTATATTTGGTATCTATATGTTTCGTTTTACAATGGAATTTTGGGTCTTTTGTGTAGGCTATCGCTGCTTCACTATCACAGTTAACTAATACTGGACCAGAAGCTTCATTTGACATACCCAAATGATCCAAAAACCTTTTCAACCACACAGCCTCTTGTACTGCTGATGAAAAGGCCACAAATTCAGCCTCCATTGTGGATAAGGCTATACAAGATTGTTTCTTACTGCTCCATGAAATGGCACCATTGTTTAGCAAGAAAACAAAACCGGAGGTAGATTTTCTTTCATCTAAATCTCCTCCCCAGTCAGCATCAGTATAGCCTCTCAATTGCAGATCATTTCCTTGATAACACAATGAGTAATTAGCTTGTCCCTCTCAGATACCTAAATATTCTTTTAACTGCTTTCCAATGTGCTAGTCCTGGATTGGATTGGTATCTACTTACCATTCCAACAGCGAAACAGATATCAGGTTTTGTACACAACATTGCGTATATTAAACTTCCAACTGCATTTGCATAAGGAACTTTCTTCATTTGTTCCTTTTCCTGTGGAGTTTCAGGACACAATCTACGACTCAAAGCTTCAGTTTTCGTGATAGGAGTATCAATGGGTTTGCAAGCCTGCATTTGGAAGCGTTCAAGAATTTTCTTTATATATGACTCCTGTGAAAGAGATAATAAATTCTTTGAACGATTTCGTGAGATCTTAACCCCAAGAATATATGCAGCTTCACCCATATCTTTCATCTCGAAGTTAGATGATAACCATTCTTTAATGTGTTTTACAAACTCCTTATCATTTCCGGCTATAAGTATATCATCCACGTACAAAGATAAGATAATGAACTTATCTTTATCTCTATTGTGTACACACAATGATCCTCATCTATCATTGTGAAATCATTCGAAATGATTGTATTGTGGAATCGTATATATCATTGTCTAGACGATTGCTTGAGACCATATATAGACTTAAAAGTCTACATACTTTCTCCTTTTCATTTTCTTTATGAAACCTACTGGTTGTTCCATGTAGATTTCTTCATCAAGTTCTCCATTGAGAAAAGCAGTCTTTACATTCATTTGATGTAATTCTAGATCCATACTTGCTACTATAGCCAGAATCAAGCGAATTGAGGTAAACCTTACAACAGGTGAAAAAGTCTCTTCATAGTCAATTCCTTCCTGTTGCGTATACCCTTTTGCCACAAGTCGTGCTTTATATCTTTCGATATTGCCATCGGCATTACGCTTTATTTTAAGAACCCATTTGTTCTTAACAGCTTTACGTCCTTTGGGTAGATCAACCATTCCCAAACTTGGTTGGACCTCATTGACTCCATCTCTTCTTCCATTGCTTTCATCCATTTTTCCTTAGCAGGACACTGAAGAGCCTCTCTTATGTTTCCAGGTTCTTCATCATCTTGAGGTAGAATCATAAAGGTTTCACCTTCGATATCGAAACGACGTCGAGGAATGTCTATACGATTACTACGTCGCAATTGGGATTCTAGTGGTGGAACTGATTCCTCACTTTCGATATTATTCCCATTTGGATCGTGCACATTGCTCCCACAAGGATTATGTACATCACTCCCACTCGGATCACGTAAATGAGACTCGTGTGAAACTAATTCATCATTTTGAGATTCATGTGAAACAGATTCATCATGTTTTCTCAAATTTCTCTCATCACTCCCACTTGAATTAGGTAAACCCGAGTGTTCACCAATCATGTGATCCATGTGATCTTGAGTTTCTATAGAGATAAATCTTGACCTATCTCTCCCTGCTTAGGAAAATCATTTTCTAAAAATGTGATATCTCGTGATTCAAATTCTGTCACGCCTCCACTTTCATGTTCACCTATGCAAACATAACCTTTTGATTGTTCAGAATATCTTATGAAGATATTCTTTTTTCCTCTTGGGCCTAACTTTCCATGTTCGTGAGAACGCACATGAACATAAGCGCACAAACCCAAGGTTTTAGAAAGTGAATATCTGGTTACGACCTGTCCATAACTCATATGGTGTGGTGGACACAGATTTAGATGGCACTCGGTTAAGTACATATGTGGCAGTTAATAATGCATCACCCCAATAGGTTATAGGCAAATTTGCTTGTGCCATCATAGACCTAACCATCTCAAGAAGAGTTCTATTTCTTCTTTCCGCAACACCATTTTGTTGAGGAGTAGCAGGAGTAGTCAACTGACGACTAATTCCTTTTTCATCACATAATTCTCTGAACTGATCAGATAAGTACTCACGACCACGGTCAGTGCGTAGTGCTTTAATTTTCTTGTCTAATTGATTTTCTGTTAAATTCATAAATTTCTTGAAACATTCTAATGTTTCGGATTTATGAGCAATCAAATAGACATAACCAAAGCGAGTAAAGTAAAATCATCTATAAATGTGATGAAATAAGATGCTCCATGCCTTGCCCTGACATTCATTGGACCAGAGATATCTGAATGAATTAATTGTAATGGAAATTCTACTCTAGTCCCTTTCCAAATGGTTTTCTCGCAGTTTTTCCTGCCAAGCAACATTCACAGGTTGACAATTCCACCTTCTCAATATTTCCCAGAAAGCCTTCTTTGGCTAATCTGTTCATTCTTTGCTGGCCAATGTGGCCAACGTCTAGCATGCCACACAGTTACATCACTATCATCACTGACAGATGAAGTAACAAACGAAAAACCGAAATTGTGATTAAAACATTCAACATTTAATACAATAAAACCATCCCATCCAGAAAATAACCAGAACCATAGGTATTGTACCTAAGTACAAATCAACACCAAATTTATGGAAGTTCAAATTGAAACCTAAATTAACCAAAACCACACAGAAACAGAAACTAATTTCGACGAATTTGTGGAGCAAACAATACATCATGTAGTAGTAAAGTTTTTCCACCATGCATGACTAACTTGCATGTTCCTATGCCTTTGACTTCAACCCGTGTTGTTGCCAACATATATCCACTTCACCCCAGGTGAAATTCGCCGAAATTCCACGAAGGCATCTCTATCCTTCGCTACATGGTCTGTGGCTCCTGAGTCTACAGTCCACAAAGGATTAGATTCAGTTAGAAAGATTGAACTTGAAACACATATTTCATTTAATATGCACGAAAGGTATTCACCTTTTTAGGCTCAGTGCAGTCACGAGCAAAATGACATTTCTTACCACAGTTAAAACATTTAACCTTTGCCATGTTTTTCTTTTTGGTATGACGTTTTCCTTTACCATGTTGATTGGTTTCTGTTTCTTTTCTGGCTTAGAAGAATTTTGTTCTTTTCCGAACTGGAACCCACCACCATGAAATTTTCTTTTCTTTTTGAAACCCTCTGGTTTGCTAGTTTCTGTCATATACACTTCAGCATTTGACTTAGCAGCCGCAAGGCGGTCGCTTTCTAATTCAAGGTGACGTTTGGCATCATCAAGGTTTTGATGCTCTCATTGTGGGTCAAATGCATTTTCATATGCTCCCAGCTATTTGGAAGAGAATGAATGACCGCTGGGACTTTCTGTTCATTGTAAGAACATGTCCAGCATCTGCAAGTTCAGTAATCATGTTTGACATTTGCCTCAAGTGTTTTGACATAGTGAACTCAGGACGTTTCTTGTATGTGTCAAACTTGATTGTCAGTGACCTGAGTTTGGTTATTGAGGTACTACCAAACTTTTCAGCTAGTGTGGACCACATGTCCTTAGATATGTCATATTTCCTGAACTCTTTATTAGGTCATATCTATACTGCTCAGCAACGTAATGCGGGCAGTGAAATTCTTTTTCTTCCAGGCCTCATAAACCTCTCGGTCTCGCCTGTGTTGGGCCGTAGTGCCCTGTTCAGGTTCATCCATGCTCATTTCAAAGTTTCAAGAACCTCTTGTTCTTCTAGCACATATTGGATTTCATGCTCCAAATTTCATAATTATCGCCATTCAGTTTCTCACCCTTGTTGAGTTCAGCAATAAAGTTCTTTGTTGCGGAAGCCATATTAAAAACACAAAGTTTCTACAGACATTCATGCACATTGTTAATACTTTTATTTATTTTATCATGAAACGATTATGTTTAATAAAATTCTTCAATGGGGTTGGAGTCAAAAGGCCACTATGTGTCCAATCATCATCCAATTACCCAATGTAAAAATATTATCAACATAATCAATCATGTAAAATCATTTTCTAAAAAATTACATAAATTCTTAGAACATCTTAATCATGCGACCATTGTAAATGACAATCATTGATTTAATTACATAAATTCAAAATCAACATGAAACATTCATACATATAAATACAATAATTACATGCCATGAAGTAACAGATAATTACACACATAAATATTAACATAGTTTTATCATAGAAA
Source organism: Zanthoxylum bungeanum (assembly GCA_019454045.1). NCBI lineage: Eukaryota > Viridiplantae > Streptophyta > Magnoliopsida > Sapindales > Rutaceae > Zanthoxylum > Zanthoxylum bungeanum. The sequence goes on along the minus strand of SKCR01026073.1, from coordinate 86,252 downwards.
AACTAATATCTAACACTTAAAACTTTTCCGGTTCTAGTGTTCCAACGAATAAAAGTCTTTGGATAAGAATCTTCAAATTCTTTCGGTAACTGGTAATTGATCTTGGACAACCATGGAAAACCTATTGCAATTTCGGATCCTTGCAACGTTTCCGAGACATCAAGGGAAAAATGGTATTATTTGCCTTAGATTGAAGATACTCAATCGCTAACCTCTCAATGGCTATGTTGTATTGAACACGTAGTTCTTCTGTATGAGTTACTAATTTCCAAATATCAGTAAGCCTTTTTTGCCATGTTTCCGGGAGAGTATTTCGTAGGTATCTCAGTCTGTTTGGTTGTCCTATCCAATTACCCTCCCATATAGATTCGTGTAACATGTTATTGAAGGTAATTATATGCGAGATCATATCATCATCTTCTTTCATCCGATATTTATCCAAATCCAGCAACATGTCTTTCAATCTTTCACTGTGGGCGGATGTCATAACTCTTTTTGCAGTTCTTTGTCTGATCGGCATGATTTTTCTGCAACAAATACAAAGTAAAATCAATATAATGAAACACGAAGTTACATTAACTAAAATAAACATCACAAAGATATTCATTTACATAAACACAAAGTTTATATGATAAAACAAATTTATCATGGCCGATTAGTACAATATGCAAAAGGAATAGACATTTAATCATGACAGATCGGAATTACCAAAGCAAACCGATACATATATGACCAACACGGGCCAACACGGATGTTCACGCGCCATCCACGCGCCACAGGAGTGTCACACGCGCCTCCACGCGCCGGCCAAGGGCTCCCACTCGCCCTCACGCGCCGGCCAGCCTCGGCCAAGTCACACGCGCAGACGACATGTCGTCCGCTTGTTCGGTGGCCGTATGACAAGTCGTTTCTATGTTAAAGAAGCAGACGACTTGTCGTCTATCTTCTATTCGGATGACATGTCGGTTGAGCTCATTATTCACGTACGACTTGTCGTACACTTATTCGGACGACTTGTCGTCCTATTTCCTAAATACCGGATGACATGTAGTACGGCTATTCTGGGAGTGTTTTTCTGGGTAAAAACAGATTTAACTAGCCAACTTCTAGGGTCCATATCTTTCTCAATTTTAATCCAAATTAAGCAAATGATATACCAAATTGAAGATCTCATGACCTAGTTTTCAAAACATATTTGAACATGCGATTATCAATTTTATACAGAGAGTTATTACGGCCCAAAGTTGGAGAAAAATCATTTTGTAAAAACAAAAAACCAGAAACATTTTTAACATTTTTCATGCTTGTTCATGCAATTTTGTGTAATCCAACTAGAATACATGCATTTAAGCTACTGATACCAATGTTAGGAAACATAATCTCTAATATATTTACATGTTTGTCCTCTTAGGATCTAACCATACATGTATTACTGTTACTTGTGCTCAAGTGGGTGAAGCTCAAGTAGACGCGAGCGAGGCCAGGGGAACGAAGCTAGTGGGGGTTCAGATCAAGGCCCACAGATCAAGACCGTCGTTCCTCGGAGAGCCATTACCAACCCTGCGAGGCGTAGAAAATATGACTTTGTTGAGTTTGACTCCAAGGTGTCAAAGAGAGATCTGGTCAAGCTCGTTCAGACCTACTTCATTCCTGACAGGTACAAATTGCTCGTCCTAGCACCTATGGACAGATACTTCTTCTCGCCTCATGGATATATCGCCCCTAGTCATGCTCATTTCAAGGCTAGGCTAAAGTTTCCACAACCCGATTACTTTATGGAGCTATTGAATATGGTTGGGATTGAGCCGTTCGCCCCTAGTCCTGCTCATTTCAAGGCCAGGCTAAGGTTGCCACTGCCTGATTTCTTTATGGAGCTGTTGAATATGGTTGGGATTGCACCGTTCCAATGGTTACCGAACTCATACCATCATCTAGCTTCATTGTTTCTCTTGATGCGGCGAGCAGGGTCTCCACCCCAGCGATAACATTGTAAACATCTATTTAAGATAAATAAGAACCCTACGAGTAGGCAAAGCAAGTGGGGCGGTATTTATTATTTAACCACGTGAGCTAAGTGCTTTGACAAGCTGCTCGCCAAGCCCTTTTCCAACATGGAGAAATATAAGGATCGATTTTTCTATGTTGTAGGGCCGTCCGTGAACCGTGTTGCTAAGAAAGACTTTTCCTTTAACCCTAGTAAGGGCACGAGTCCCTCGTTATTTTTTTACTTAAGATGTAGTTGAATTGTAGCTGTCATTTTGGACTGTCTCTGATAATCATTTTTATCATTTTTTATTTACAGAAGGAATCGGTTCACAGAAGAAGCTTGACTTAGACTAGTAGAACATCTTGGACACCATACTCTACCTCGACAACCTTGAAACCCTCAATCAAATAAACGAGGAGGGTCTTATGAGCTTTAGCCTCGCTCCATTTACCGGTGGCCGAAGCTTTTTGTGGTGTCAGGAGGTCAGCGAACGTTGTCACGAGGTCTTTTTTGTTGAACTCGACGCATATGGTTCATCTAACAGTGAATCAGAAGGCTTTCCAAGGAACGAGCCCGTAGAACGCATTCAAAAATTTAGCTCTAGCAACAGCAACACAAGCTCAAGCGATCTCATAATGTATTTTCAAGTTTTTAGCACGGGGAAAGGGAGGTGAGCAATGGATGAAACGGAACAAACGCTCCCATGGGCCTCTCAAGCTGCGACCTATGTGACTTCTCCCCTCATCCAGTCTCTGCCATAAAAAAGGCTTGCAGCGAGGCTGAGAAGGGAAAAATCATTTCGAGCAGTGCCTTAGATGATAAGCCCATCTGCCAGCCTCAAAGGAAATAGCGGTCCCAGATGGGGAGGATCCAAGTATTGATCCTGTTGTGAAGGAGCTCGGCTAGTCGTTTGCAAAAGCAGTCGAGTCTCACTTCAGCAGCGACTTTGGGAGGATGGTAGCTGGCTGCAACAGTCTAAGTGCGGTTGCGAAAAATTTGTCCCGCCTCAGCCATTCGGTGAGTATGCCATCGGGTCGCATTTATGCACTTGGGTAATTTTCTTTTCTTAATTTTTTTTTCTTTTGCAAACCGCCCTGTTCAGCCTCAAGCTGCAAGAGGGGGTTAGCTCTGCCTCCAAAACAAAGCGTGACTTTATTTCTGCACGCAAGGAGCTGGTCGAGGCCGCTGCCGAGAACGGGAAGCTAACCGCTGCCAATACGATTCTGAATGAGAAGAATACTCATCTTCGGTCTGAAAAGAATGCCTCTGATGCGAATGTGGTTAAGCTGGAGGTCAAGTTGGTCGAGACGGGGGAGAAGATGGTGAAGAATGAGGAGTAGAACTCGGTGCTTAACCAACGATTAGAGGTCGCTGGTCAGCTGAGTCAGAGGCTTCAGAAAAAGCTAGAGGAGGCCATAAAGGACGTTGAGGAAGCCTAGTTGAACATGATCTACACCTTCTGGCTCAAGTTCCCCACCATCGACTTCGAATTCTTGGAGGATGGGATGACTTTCAAGATCCTTACTGTTATCGCCGAGCTGCGAGGTGTCACTGCTTCCTTGGTTGATGATCCTTAAGCTATCACTAACGAGCACCTTCCTCCGACCGAGGTGCCCACTGAAGAGGTCGCAGATGAACAAGCTCCCCCAATTTTAAACTTTTTTAAGTTGTACTTTTATTTTTGTAAAAACAATATGGCTTGAACGATGTGTCTTTATTATGAATGAATTTTTCTTCGTTTTAGATCGTTGACACACTCACAAAGTGGTTTTTTTACTCCCAAATATAAGAGTGTCGAAGTAATAAAATAACCCGGTAATTCCGGGGTCGATCCACATGGAATAGTTTCAATAATTCGGTGATTGAAAATTTTAAATTAGACTGCAATAATAAAATAAAATATTGGGGCTAGGTGATCCACTTTTAATATTTCAAATTTTCAAATTTTATTTTTTATAATATATAAATTATCAATATTACCCAGTTAATTTATTTTTGGAATTAATTATGCCAAAAAAAATAAAACCAGCCATAAAAGCGGTGATAACATTTGTCTATAAAAAGTCCAGTTAGGTATTTAATTATGCCAACAAATAAACCCAGCCACATAAGCGGTAACAAAGTTTGTCAATAAATAATCTAGATTTAAATTAAGTATTAATTATTAGATTATAATTTATATATTATAATATAAATAAGATTAATCTATATTTTCATATTAAAAGCTTCACCATTTACTACAGTAAAATGAAATTAGCTACTCATGATTTGAATAAAAACACGTATAATTTTATTATTGAAGAGAAAAAGAAATTACAAGAAAGCTTTAAAAAAAATAAACACACAAGATTTAGAACTCCACAAATTTTCAGAGAAAACTATGAAATTCGAACCGAGGAAATGAGATGTAGAGCACCTCTATTTATATAGGTGCTTTGCACATTTTTCAATTTACATTTGCATAATTTGCTTTCTCCACCAAACATGCAAATCAGCATGTTTGGTGGAAGTTTGACAATCCACCGAATGGTGGATTGTGATCATCCAATTTTTTTTTTTTTACTTTAATAATTACATATAACACATTTTGGATTTTTCATCAATTTCAGCCTTGAAAACTTCAGAATTAGAAAATCTTGTCAACATTAAAGTTGTATATGTTTGAGTCTTCTTTCATCTGGAACTAGAATCGCCTCAATCCCATATCCGAGTCAAAAGTTATGGCTAAAATGTGAAAATTGCCCAAAATTGGCATTTCCGAAATTGTACAATGTTAGAACGCCCTTTTAAGTTTCTGGCTTCCAAGATCCAAATATCAATTCCATTTTCTAGTTATGCATCCAAATTATTATTTCACCTAATAAAAATCACAATAAATATATAAAACATAAATTTAATTATTATTTTACAAATATGCTAAATTATGGGGATTAATGAAACTACAAGTGTAAAATGATTAATTTTTCTTTTAATAAATGTGAACTTTTTAGTGTTCATCATTCCCCTCAACTAGCTTATTACTAGTCCATAGTAATTTGAGCGAAAATTTAAAAGAAAAATTCTTATCCAAGTTAATAATTGTTTTCTTTCTTTCTAAATAATCAAATAAGTAAATTCTCCTATACTTTTTACCCTTCTTCCATGCATACATAAAATAAGGTATTTAATCAATCCATTGTGCCCACAATATTCACAAGTCTTGTTGAAAAGAGTGTAATAATTTTATCCTAAATTTATATCAGAATTCACACCTTTTTGGCAATGAAAATTTATTTATAAATACAAAAATAGTTTTTTTTTTAAATACATCTTCAATCCTTGTAACAAGCTTTGAGCGAGTGACTCCCAAACCAGTTGGCTTTAGGACACTAGGTGTTAAGATACCCCTAAGGACTTAATTGCTCATATCTCATAAGAAGAAGTTTCTGATTTCCTTAAGCTTTCTCTTTAACCCATTTAACGAGCTTTGGGCCAGTGACTCCCAGACCAGTTGGCCTTACGGCACTAAGTGTTAAAACACTCATACGGACTTAATTGCTTGAGTTAGAGAGGCTACGAAATCGAACTAATTCATACACTTTTTTAACTCAAGCTCTACAGTTTTACGCGAACAATCACTGCTTACGGAGGCAAGATGTTTGGTTACTAAGTAAAAGCTTAATTATTATCATTTTTTTAAAAACAAACTCAAACTCTACCGTTTTACACGAACAATCACTGCTTACTGAGGCAAGATGTCTGGTTACTAAGTAAAAACACGGTTAGATTTTTTAAATAAAAAAAAAATTACACTGCCTTTAGGTGCTACATTCAATAAACTAGAGAACTGAATATTACAAAATTTTCACTTACAACCCACGATCATATGTTACCGTGTACGTTGATAATACTTGTCAAATAAGTATATAAAGATAAAATTTAATCAATATTATAGAGAATTCACAAAATTAAATGATTCAAAAAGAAAGGAACAAAAATAATTTGTTACGAATTACATTGAGAGGTGTCTCATGAGTGAAAACTCCTTACACAGTCATCTCTGAATAATAATTCCACTTGGTTAGTCAAAAATTTATTGTTGGTTTATGTGTATTTTTTCTTTAAAAAAAAATTGAAGAGAAAATCAGCACAAAATATTTTTTTTTACACACAAAATAACAACAAAGCAGAAAAAATAACATAAAATCCTTTTTTTTGAAAGAAAAACACAACAATGAAACATAAAACAAAAACTATCTAGTTAACTATCCCCTCCCCCAACCAAATTGAGACATTGTCCCCAATGTGTGAATAAGAAGTAGAGTTTAGAATGCATCACATGGTTAGTATGTAATTGACAATTGAATCTAGATTATTTAAAAAAAAAATTACAGATTAAGATCCAAGTCCACTATACGCTTCTTGCCACAATCGTTATCAGACCAGTTCAACTTGGAAAGAATGTGGTTGATTTTTGGTTCATAAGCTAAGAGTTGGTCAATTAATTCACCAGCTTTTCTTCTCATTTCTTTTGGCATCCTTAAGAAATGCTAAAAAAAAATCGAAAAAATGATCAACATTAAGTAGTCCAATGGGTTTTTGGTGAATGTTCAAGTTTGCCCATGACGCCACTGTGAATATTTCTTCCAGCATGCCCAGCCCACCTGGTAAAGCAGTAAAAGGGTCAGCATAATTAATCATTTTAGTAAGTCTTTCAGACATACCTGAGACAATGCATTCTTCTTCATTTGATTTTCCGATGAAGTTTTTGTCTGCAAAAGATTTTGGAATGACCCCCAAAACTTGATTGCTACCTTCTTGAACGACCTTTGAAACACATCCAATCAATTCAAGATTACCACCATCATATACTAAGTATATGTTTCTTTCCGCCATAACTCTACCCAATTCTTTTACAGGTTCAACAAATTCTGGTTTAGTTCCAAGGCTAGTTCCACAAAAGACACAGATATTAGTGACTCGTCGTCTTGAAATTTTCTCTATTTTTGTTTTCTCTCTTATCTGGATATGTCGAAGAGAGGAATGACGAGCTGTATTTATGGATCCTGAAAAAGAGTGAGTAATAAAAGCACTAGTACCTGCAAAATTACAATTGTCAGATGAACAGTAAAATGTATTGTGAAAGTCAAAAAGTTTAGATACTATTGGTAAAATTAAAGTAAAAGAAATCAAAGCAGTAAATTAAAGTAAATCAAAATAGTAATTTAAAGGAAAATAAATCAAAGCAATAAATTGAAACAATATGTAATGGTAGTTGTGATTGTGACTCACATTTTCCTCTGGTTTTACGTCCAATGACGGCTTGAATGGCCTCTATGGGTCGATGATATGCTTCCCATTCAGTTTTCTTATAAATTGGAAAATAAGGTCTTTTAAAGTCAGATTCCCGAGACTGTATTGTTGTCTTTCTTTTTCAAATTGTTTATGTAAATTGTGAATTACTCGATGAACATGTCCACTAGGATACGTCTCAAGAGTCAATGATATATCATATAAGGACTTCTTACTCAAGCCATCTTTAATGAATTAAATTTTTTCTTCACGATTTTCAGACACCATTCCTAAATAACGACAATGAGTGTTACACGTCCAGCGTGCACATTTGTAACAAATACCTAATTGTTTAGCTCTTCGTTTCTTAGCATATGTGCTTTTCCCTAAACCAGACATATAAGAAATGAAAGAGTCAGATGACTCACCTGCCAAGCGAACCCTTACTTCAATTACCAATGAATATAACTAGGAATACCATGGATCATAAGAAGCCTCATTCTTTCGGTGCGTGCTTTGTAAATTTTCATAAGAACATTTTGGAGGAGAAAAGAAAAATAATTGTGGAGTTTTGTAAGAGTTTCTTCCATACCTTGATTGTAGGGTATAAGTAATTTTAGGAAATTGAAAAAATTGACTTAGAGTCATGGAGTACCGTTATTCGCTGTTTAACCGGGGTACAAGATTATTACAAAAGGGAAAAGACGAAAAATACTGCAAAACTCAAGAAAAAATTGAAATTAGACAAATACAAAAGAAAAGAAAAGAAAATATATTAATCATGGTATATTGGGTTTGAAAGGAAAATAGATTCTTGAAAATTTGAACACTCCAAAAATGATTTTAGACGTTGTCCATTCACTTTAAATACATCATCATCCCTAGGATTTTCAATGTCAATGGCTCAATATGGGTAAACGTGCTTCACAATAAATAGATCACTCCATTTGAATTTCAATTTTCTAGGAAATAAATGAAGACGAGAATTATAAAGCAAAACTTTTTGACCAATTTCAAATGTTTTTCATGAAATTCGACTATCATGAAAGATCTTAGTTTAACTTTAAGAATTTTCGCATTCTCATATGAATCATTCCTTAACTCTTTAAGTTCATTTAATAGTAGGTTTGAATTGAATGTTTTAATAGCCCAATATGTCTTATGCTCAAGTTCTACAAATGACAAGGTTTTCCATAAACTAGACGATATGGAGACATTCCCAAAGATGTTTGAGACATTCCCAAAAATGTTTTGAAAGCTGTTCGATATGCCCAAAGTGCATCAGTCAGTTGAAGAGACCAATCTTTGCAATTTAGATTGACCATTTTTCCAAAATTTATTTGATTTCCCTATTTGCTAGTTCAACTTGACCATTGTCTCAGGGTGATATGAGATAGAGACTTTATGTGTAATTCCATACTTTTTCATTAAAGACTCAAAAGGCTTGTTACAAAAGTGTTTACCTCCATCACTTATAATGGCCCGAGGGATTCCAAATCGACTTAAAATATTTTCTTTTAACAAATTTAATCACAGTTTTGTGATCATTGTTTCGACAAGGAATCACCTCAACCCATTTTGAGACATAATCGACTGTAACTAAAATATATAAAAAATCAAATGATGGTGGAAATGGACCCATGAAATCTACTCCCCAACAATAAAATATTTCGATGACAAGGATGAGATTCAAATGCATTATGTTTCTTTTTGAAATAAATCTCAACTTTTGACAATTTTCACAAGTTTTGCAAAAATCATGTATATCTTTAAAAATGGTGGGCAAATAAAATCTACACTGTAATATTTTTACAGCGGTTTTCTTAGATGAGAAGTGACATTCATATGTTTCTGAATGACAAAACTGAATAACTCCACTTATCTCATTGTCTGGTATACATCGTCGAAAAAATTGATCAGAGCAATACTTGAACAAATATGGATCGTCCCAGTAGAATCTTTTGACTTCGATCAAAAATTTCTTCTTGTCTCGGTGGCTTCAATCTGGAGGTATTTTTCCTTTTGCAATAAAATTGACAATATTAGCATACTAAGGCATGTATTTACAGAAAATAAAAAATCATCAAGAAAAGAGTCATTGATAGGAGTTGTGTCAATTGATGACTCATTTGTGAGTCTCGATAAATAATCTACAACCACATTCGATGCTCCTTTCTTGTCATTGATTGTGAGATTGAATTCTTGAAGCAGCAGAATCTACAATAGTAATCTTGGCTTTGCATCATGTTTAGACATCTAATATATTTAACAACAGCATGGTCAGAATACACAACGGTTGATGAACTAATTAAATATGAGCGAAATTTATCCAATGTAAATATTACATATGCAGTTCTTTTTCTGTGGTAGTGTAACTTATTTGTGAACTGTCTAAAGTTCTACTTACGTAATAAATTACATACAACTTACCTTCCTTTCTCTGTCTAAATATTGTGCCAACTGTATAATCACTGGCATAACACATTAGCTCAAAAGGAAAAGACCAATAAGAGAATTGCATGATAGAAGCAGAAGTTAAGAGACTGAAAATCTTTTTAAATGATTTTTAATATTTTTCTGTCCATTCAAATGTTTCATCTTTTAATAGGAGGTTACACAAAAGTCTGGGGTATGATACTAAGGTTTTTAATGAACCTCCTATAAAATCCTACATTTCCTAAGAAAGAACGGATTTCTGACCGGCTTAATCACACGCGTACAACGCAAGCGCACGTATCGTTCAAGTAGTATAAAAAGTATTGATCCCACGAGGACTTAATACCTAATCTATTAATTTTATGAGGTCAAATGATTACTAGTATCTAACATGTTGATTGATTGATTTGAAATAGTGAAGATTTTGAATTTAAAATTAAGTAAATAATATTGCACGAAAGTAGGTCTAAGAAAATTCAATATTAAGAAACTATCTAGGGTTGTGAATCTTTCTAATATCTTTTAAAAAATGAAGTGGTTATTTCATGTTTGTGTAATAAATCGGTTTACTAACCTGGAACACGAAATTATGCGAAAGCCTCTGTCGATGGTCAAACGCAAATACCCAGTATAACCCAATTGAACCATATGTCTATGTCAACCAAATTACCTGGATTCATTAAGTTTAAGTTCCAATTATGGCTACCCCCGCCCGACATGTATATATCTATCCTGTAAGGAAATTATTAAAGGGTTATCTATCCTCAAGGAAGATTGTGGGCTACTAAGTCTAAGGCTGAAACCTAAAATTCCTTTGTCAAGTTTATTTTAGATTTACCAGATCAGTCTTATTAGTGGCCAATTAACAAGACGCATTAAGCTTAAGACTTGATAAGTAAACCTTTAAATTACCCAAACTACAAAATAACCCCTTATAAACCGGTGATATTAGAATTCATCACAATCCTAGATAACTAACTTAGTTACGACACATAACTAGGGCTAGTAAAAACTTAAAAGTAAAAAAAAACATAAAATAAAATGCTGAAAAGTAAATGCGGTAAAGTAAATACTGAAAAGTAAAATTACAAAAATAAAATGCTAGGGTTAAATGATATACTTTTACTACTACTATGTTAGATATCTCCCTTAATATAATATATTAACTTGTGATAACATTACCAACCAGCCATTTAGGCGGTAACCTGATTAAGTAAATTAAGTCCAACCAGCCATTAAGGCGGTAACAATATTTGTCTATAAACCAGCCATATAGGCGGTAAATTACCAACCGACCAACCAGGCGGTATCCTTGCTTAGTCAAATTAAAATCAATTACCAACCGGCCAATATAGCGGTATCCTCATTAAGTCAAATTTTAAATAGTGAATATATTATAATTAGGGAGATTAATCTAAATAGCAGTAATAAAAGTTTTACCTTTCACCCTAGCAGTGAGAAGTTACCTCCTCATGTTGAATAGTAAAAACTGAAAAAGTAAAGAAAGTAAATTATTATTACAAAACGTAATTAAAATTAATTACAAAACTAAAATTTAAAGAAAACTAGATATAAAACTCCCTATTTACATCAGAGAATTCAGAGAGAAAGGTACATCTGAAACTGAAATCTCGAGCTGAATTTATAGGCCTCGGTAAGGTGTGCGCGTCGCGACGCGCCACGTGTCGCACTCTGGTTGGCTGCTTCAGATTCTTATCCGATGACATGGCGATGTGGATAATTGACTCAATAATTGAGCAGACGTGGTAGTGACGTGGCGGTGACGTGGTGATGATGTGGCGACATATGGCGATAGTGATTGTCGGCACCGTAGGATTGCGACACGTGGTGCGTTGTGATTGGCTGATGATGATATGGTGGTGACATGGCGAGTTGACTCGGTCAGCTGCTGATGTGGACGATGACGTGGCTGAGACGTGGAGTGACACGTGGCGATGGCGATTGTCGGCACCATTGGATGATGACACGTGGCATGACGCACGTTAGCAAGTCAAACTTTTCAGATTCTGACACGTGTCCCCCGGCGCATGTTAGCAGCTCATGGCACATGTTAGGCGTCGCGACGCGCAAATTATCAAATTGCCCTTTTGTCCGTTTTTCACTTTTTTGGCCCCAAATCACCTCCAGAGAGTCCTGAAACTTTATTTATCTATAAAATAACACAAAAAACATCAAAATATTCACAAAACTCAAGAAACTATACAAAATATTAAGTTAAATGAGTGGAAAATAGTGATATAATTACCACTCATCACACCCTCAAACCTAATATTTTGCTAGTCCTCGAGCAAAACACAGAATAAAATAACATAAACATCTTTAAAATAAAATTTAACTAAGCCACTTTCGTATGGATCACAGTTGCATTTAGCGTATGCAACAAGCCTTTTCAGTTAACCCTATCTCGTGAGGGTTTACATCAATGATACCCACAAACATTTTACAAAAGTAAAAAGGTAGTGAAACTAATGCACACGAAAGCAAAAAAGACAAGAGAAAAGAGAATAAAGAAGTTAGTGACTAATCAGGTGAAACTTCTACTCCAAGTCACTAGTTGTTTTCTTTCTTTCTAAATTACCGAATAAGTAAATTCTCCGATTATATTTACCATTCTCTATATACATAGCCAACAAAATATTAATCAACTCATTTTTGCCCACAACAGTCACAAGTGCAGTTAATAAGAGAGTAATATTTTTGTCCTAAAATTTTATCAGAATTCACACCTTTTTGCAGTAGTGGAATAATTTTTCTCATTTTTCTGATTTTTTTTCTTTGATTTTTTGATTTATATACAATACCTTTCATCTATGTAGCGAATGTTGGGTCGGTGGCTCCCAAACCAGTTGGCTTTAAGGCATCGGGTGTTAAGACACCCATACAGACTTAATTACTCAGACTTCATATATATATATTTTTGCAACATCCTTGATCCATGTTGCGAGCTTTGGGCCAATGACTCCCAAACCAGTTGGCTTTAGGGCACTAAGTGTTAAAACACCCATACAGACTTAATAACTCGAATCTCAGACGTTTTTTTTTACTCCAATGCTTTTCATAGATGATTCCTCCAATTAAACTAGAGCACTGAATATTACAAAATTTTCAATTACAGCTCATGTCTTTATGTTACCATGCATGTTGATAATACCTGCCAACTGAGCATATAAAGATCCATTTTAGTCAATTTTATGGAGAATGTTCAAATTAAATAATTCAAAAGGAAATAAACAAAAACTAACTTGTTTCGAAAATGGGTTGAAATACGTATCAGGAATGGGAACTCCTTACACAACTATCTCTCACCAATTTCACATTTTTAGTCAAAATAAAAACAAAAACGTAAAATATTTTTTTAATTTTTGAAAAATTTTCAATTTTTTTTCGAAAAATTTTGGATTAAAAATAAAAACAACACACAACTAAAAATAAGATACTGAACTAATTCCCTCCAACAAACCTAAATGAGACATTGTCCCCAATGTCTTAAACATTAGAAGAAAAGTTTAGAAGATAATACATGATTAACTGAAATTCTACACGAAAAGTTAAAGGTTAAGATCCAGATTAATCCGACGCCTCTTACCACGATCGTCCTCGGACCAATTTATCTTTGAAATGATAGGGTCAATTTGTGGTTCATAGGCTAAGATTTGGTCAATTAGATCCGGAGCAGTTTTGGCAGTAAAGATGAGTTCTTTCATAGGTATTGTCACGAACCCATTTCTCCGGGCATCATCAAGAAATACACAAAGAAAATCATAAAATCCTTCAACGTTGTACAGTCCAAGCGGGTTCTGGTGTATGTTCAAGTTTGCCCAATATAACACAATAAAAATTTCCTCCAATATACCCAAGCCACCTGTCAAAGCAATAAAAGCATTAGCACGGTTAATCATTTCTACCAGTCGTTCAGACATACCTGGCATAATTAGCTCTTCTCCGTTTGATGGTCCAATAAGATTTGCCTCCTCCAAGGGTTTTGGGATGATTCCCAAGACTTGACTGCCTCATTCATATACAGCTTTTGAAACGATCCCCATTAGTCCAAGATTGCCTCCGCCATATACTAAGTGCATATTCCTTGCAGCTAAGACTCGACCCAATTCATGTGCTGCTTCTATATATTGTGGTTTAACACCAACACTAGTACCGCAAAACACACAGATGTTTTCAACTCGTCTTCTTGAAGTGGCTTCCATGTTTTACTCTGGATGTCTTCAAAAGTGCAATGATGAGTTGAATTTATAACACCTGAAAAAGGTGAGTAAAATAATAGCACTAGTACCTGCCAAATGACAATTATTAGTTAACAGTAAAATAAATTGTGATAGTTAAAAAGGTCTGGATCCTGTCGGAGAAAATAAAAGAAAACAACAAAATAAATCACAATTATTAGGAAAAGACAAAGAGATATAATATCTACAAATATTTACGGCTTGATTGACGTTTATGCGTCAGGGACAAGCTTCCCATCCAATTTTCTTATAAATTGGCAAACATGGTCGTTTTGAGTCAGATTCCCGAGACTTAACTGTTGTCTTTCTTTTTGAAATTGTGTATGTAATTTGCGAAAGGCTATGTGAACATATCCACTGGGATGCGTCTCAAGAGTCGAAGATTTATCATCTAAAGACTTCTTACTCAAGCCATCCCTAATGAATTTAATTTTGTCTTCGCGATTATCAGACACCATTCCTAAATAACGACAACGAGTATTGCAATTCCAGCGTGCACATTTGTAACAAACACCCATTTGCTTAGCTCTACGTTTCTTTGCATTGGTGCTTCTTCCAAAACCAGGCAGATGTGAAATAAAATATTCAGAAGACTCACTTGCCAATCGGACCTGTGCTTCAATAATCCAACGAATGTCAGTTGGAATACCTTTGATCATCAGTAGTCTCATCCATTCCAAGCGAGCTTTGTAGACTTTCATAAGAGATTTTTTAGGGAGAGAAGGAAATTGCTTGTGAAGATTTGCGAGAACTTCTTCCATCCTGAAATGACTTAACCTGCAAAAACTAAACACACAAAATGAAATCACACCAGATCACAATATATACACAAATTGCATGGGTTGCCTCCCTGCTAGCGCTAAGTTTAACGTCGTCAGCTAGACGTGACTGCCCAAACGTTATGCTGGATCTGAAAGTGTGACACTTTCTTTTTGTCGCTCAAATTATTCTCCCCAGTAGTGTTTGACACGCTGATTGTTAACCTTGAACGTTTCGTTAGTGTTGGGATCCATTAACTCAACAGATCCATATGGAAAAACCTGAGTGATCACAAAAGGACCTGACCACCTTGATTTAAACTTTCCAGGGAAAACATTCAACCTTGAGTTGTACAACAACACATGCTGCCTTAGTTCCAACTGTCTGTGCATTATTTTTCGATCATGCCATTTCTTGGTCTTTTCTTTGTACAATCTGGCATTCTCATAAGCATATAGTCGAAACTCCTCCAATTTTTTTGAGTTGGTGAAGTCGTTTCTCTCCTGCAGCTTGTGGATCAAGATTCAACTTCTTTAGTGCCCAGTTCTCCCTGTGTTCAAGCTCAACTGACAGATGACACGCTTTCCCAAACACCATACGATATGAGGACACACCAATGGGTGTATTGTAAGCTGTCCGATAGGCCCATAATGCATCATCCAGTTTTGTCGACCAGTCTTTCCTTGTTGATCCAACGATTCTTTCTAGGATTCTTTTGATTTCCCTGTTTGAAGCTTCAACCTGTCCATTTGACTGTGGATGGTAAGCAGTGGCAACCTTGTGAGTAACTCCGTATTTGGATAGAAGTGCATCAAAATATTTGTTGCAGAAATGTGTGCCACCATCACTGATAATTGCCCGAGGTGTTCCGAACTGAGTGAAAATATTCTTTTTCGGGAATTTGATCACCATTTTTGAATCATTTGATGTCAGTGCAATTGCTTTGACCCATTTGGAGACATAGCCTACTGCAACCAATATGTACAGGTTTCCGAATGATGGAACAAAGGGTCCCATAAAATCAATACTCATACATTAAAAATTTCCACTTCCAGAATGTTTTGCAACGGTCATTCATTTCTCCTGGAAATATTTCCCGTTCTCTGGCACCTGTCACATTGAAAAGCAAAAAGATAAGTGTGGGACACAGAAACTGGGCGACGCATGCTGTCCCAAGCTTGCGGCTTGGTCGGGAGTACGGAGTAGCCACAGGGGACTAAACCGGAGAATAATGGAGTCACCACCCGGTGTGAACCGGGAAAATGAGATTTAAGGCCGCACTCACCCCTCGCAAGGGAAGACCTCAAACCGTTGGGTTCGGAATGGTCCCTTACTTATGCCACTTGTAATGAAAGGATTTATATAATAATTTAATCAGGCTTAAGTAACACTTATTTCCAAGAGTATCATGCTTCTAAATTCATATGTACAAAATAAAACTTACACCTAAATTTACATATGTTTCACATATAAGATTGCATGCTTGAAAGTACATCAAAGTAGCGATGAACATACAACTTTATTGGCATATTATATTCAAGAAAACACAAGCACACATATTAACCACACAAGCACACATGTGAGCACCTTCCTAAGTGGTACGTGGAATTGTATCCCAAGTACAGACCGTACTACCGTCCATTCGGAATCGGCTACGGAATTTATGTCTGGGTTTCCATCCGATATACCACAAGAAATAATACTCAAATGTTATCATGACATAGGTATATGAATTGTAATATATTAAACACATTGTACTCATACATGTGGGGAATGCAGATGAATGACACCAACACAATCTTGTGTAATACAGAGGGGCAATCAGGTTCATCATACGTAGGGATAGCTACTAGGAAAACTATGCATGAAATCTGGTGAAAAGGGACTCAGTTCAGTGGGTGCGCGTAGCGTTTGAAAACGCGTTCGAACGGTAAACAGAAGGTTTGTGTTCGTATAGCGTTCGAGAACGCGTTCGAACGGAACCAGACCTGATGCATGATAAGACTAAGAAAATGCGTGCGCGTTCGCGTAACATTCGAGAACGCGTTCGAACGGTAAACAGAAGGTTCGCGTTCGTATAGCGTTCGAGAACGCGTTCGAACGGAACCAGACTTGATGCGTGATAAGACTAATAAAGTGGGTGCGCGTTCGCGTATCGTTCGAGAACGCGTTCGAACGGTAAACAGAAGGTTCGCGTTCGTGTAGCGTTCGAGAACGAATTCGAACGGAACCAGGCCTGATGCATGCAACACAAAGAATAAAGACAATAATGTCAAGCTCAGTATGTCTGATTGAACGTATCTTGCATTCAACCGAACACACATCAACCGGCGCGGCAAAGCATCGTAGTAAAGGGCTTTAACCCCTCCCCATAGGGGATCTTTCATTGCACTTACTAAGCCCATGCGCTCGATTGAATCATGCATACAAAGAATTAAAAACAATAATATCAAACTTAGTATGCCCGATTGAACGTATCTTGCATTCAACCGAACACACATCAACCGGCGCGGAAAAGCATCATGGTAAATGGCTTTAACCCCTCCCCATAGGGGATCTTTCATTGCACTTACTAAGCCCATGCGCTCGATTGAATCATGCATACAAAGAATTTAAAGACAATACTATCAAACTTAGTATGCCCGATTGAACGTATCTTGCATTCAACCGAACACACATCAACCGACACGGCAAAACATCGTGGTAAAGGGTTTTAACCCCTCCAAATAGGGGACATTTCATCGCACTTACTAAGCCCATGCGCTCGATTGAATCATGCATAAATAAGCAACATGTAGAATTCAAGTAACGAAAAATAAATAAACCAAAGCAACACAAAACAAAAGAGGGTGCCGTTTACTCAAGTGGTACGTGAAGTTGTATCCCGAGTACAGATCATACTACCGTCCATTCAGAATCGGCTATGAAATTTATGTCCGGGTTTCCATCCGATATATCGCGAGAGTTGACACATCTATCATTTTATTCCAAAGCCACAACATACAACATCTCATAATTCATGCATATTTATCTACTCAAGGGCCACAACATGCATTTCAACATGACAATCATGCAAGCAATACTCAATAAATAATACAAATAAAATGGAAAACGAGTGTGGAAAATACCCTCAGGTCTAACCTTTTTTGCCAACTTTCAGGCTTGCGTTTCACGGACGTCGGAAGGGTACAGCTCCTCAACTTCTCCGGTTCACTGGTTTAGCGTCCTAGCTCACTATTTTGCTGTTTTGCCTGTTGTTCGGTCTCCGTTATGCTACTGTTCGGCCTCTGCTTTGCTGCTCACTGTTCAGGTCACTTGTTTTGACGTTTCAACGGACTGTTCCGAGTGTTTTTTGTGGGTTTTTAGTGTAGTCTTGTGTGATTATTTTAAGGATTATGAATGCAGTTTTTTATGTTACTGTTTTGAGGATTTTAGAGATTGTTTTAAGAGGATTTGGCTGCTGTTTTGGGGGTGTATTTTTGGTGATGTGTGGGGAGTTTATGGAGGTGGTTTTCAGTGATGGTTAGGGGCTGTTCGGGATGTATTTTGGTCAAGGCAATGATGGTTCTTTGGTTTGTGATCTTCGGTTATTGAGAGGGAGAGTTGTGTCAATAAGCTTGGGTGTTTCTTGTGTGAATGAACTAGGAGAGGCTTTTCTTGTATGAATGAGCTAGCCGAGTGCATGTCTTGGTTAGAGGTTGTTTATATAGAGAATGGCTAGGGCTTCACCTTGTCTCACAAGGAAGGGATTTGATTTTGTGTTGAGCAAGGAAAGTCAAAGATTGATGGGGGATAAATTTGGTTTAGATTAGGAATATAAAATATTTAATTTGTTATGATTGATTTTAATTAGGCATGATATTTGTTAAGTTTGGTATATAATATATTTGATTTATCTTTATTAGGCATGCAATTTCTTTAATTTGTGTAAGTATTTTTATTATTTTGGTAGGTGATTATTTAGATTTTATTTGTTTTATTTAATTTGGTATATGACTTAATTAATTATTTTATTTAATTAATATTTAATTTAATTTCCAATGTGTTTTAAATGTGTTTTATTAATTGGGATGTGTTTTATGGGCTTTGGTGGACTAATTGCGCTGGGGTGCGAGGCTAGCAGCAAAACCAGAAATACCGACACCGTTTGAACGCCCATTCGAACGCTACACGAACGCCCGCAATTTGCTTGACGTTCGAACGAAGTAACGAACGCAGTACTAACGAAGACAGTGAACTTGCGAAATGAATCTGATGACGTACTTATTCTGAATTTCCCCTTCCGACCTCCGTTTCCCGCAATATCCTTAGCTAAAAAGGTAGTGCCTCCAACTGAGACTCATCATCGGGTTTCACATGCGAAAATGCAATGCCTACAATAAGCATCTTTAAAAAGAGTGGGCTAGAACAAACCTGATTGTAGGACTTTAGCTGTAGTTTTATTTCTGCTGAAGTGTCCGCCGTATGGTGATGAATGACAATGTTGCAGAACACTATTGACCTCCTCCTGTGGAACACACCGCCTTAGTAATTGATCAGCACATCGTTTGAACATGTACGGCTCATCCCAAACATAGTGCTTGACTTCCTTGAAGAACTTCTTTCGTTGTTGAGTTGTCCATTCCAACAGCCATTTTCCTGATACAATGAAGTTGACATAGTCAGCATACCAAGGGATATCATGCTGTTTCATGGCAAATAGTTGTTCATCTGGAAAATTTTATTTGATTGATAATTCTTTGCCAGCTGTTTCTCCATTCTCGAGCCTCGATAGATGATCTGCCACTTGGTTTTTTGTCCATTTCCTGTCTCGAATTTCCAAGTCAAATTCTTTCAGAAGAAGTATCCAACAGATCAATCTAGGTTTGGCATCTTTCTTCGTGATCAAGTATTTGATTGTTGAATGATCTGTGTAGACCACCACTTTGGGACCCAGCAAATATGAGCGAAATTTGTCAAAAGCATGCACAACTGCGAGCAACTCCTTTTCAGTGGTTGTGTAGTTGTGTTGAGCTTAATTCAAAGTTCTGCTAGAGTAGTAGATGGTGTGGAAAATCTTTGCTTTGCGTTGTCCCAAAACTGCACCTACAACAAAATCACTAGCATCGCACATGACCTCAAATGGAAGGGTCCGGTCTGGTGCTACAATGATGGGGGCAGAGACCAGCTTCTGTTTTAAGATCTCAAAAGCTTCATGGTAATCTTTGGTGAAGTTGAAAGACACATCCTTCTCCAGAAGATTGCATAGAGGTTTAGCAATCTTGGAAAAGTCTTTGATAAATCTCCTGTAAAAGCCAGCATGTCCAAGAAAGCTCCGAATCCCTTTGACTGATGTTGGTGGAGGTAATTTCTCAATTGTTTCGATCTTTGCTTTGTCTACCTCGATTCCCTTTTGTGAGATCCGATGTCCAAGAACAATGCCTTCCTGTACCATGAAGTGGTATTTCTCCCAGTTGAGTACCATGTTGGTATATTCACATCTTTGTAACATCTGTTCCAAATTTTGCAAACAGTGGTCAAAAGAATCTCCAAACACAGAGAAGTCATCCATAAAAACTTCCATACTCTGCTCCAATATGTCTGAGAAGATGGCCATCATGCAATGTTGAAATGTGGCGGGAGCATTACGTAATCCAAATGGCATTCTGCAGAATGCAAAAGTACCATAGGGACATGTAAATGTGGTTTTTTCCTGATTTTCTGGGGCGATGGCAATCTGATTGTATCCTGAATATCCGTCCAGAAAGCAATAGAACTCATGTCCCGCCAGTCTATCTAATATCTGGTCAATGAATGGTAGCGGAAAATGGTCATTCCTTGTTGCTTTGTTCAGCTTCCGGTAGTCCATGCATACTCTCCATCCAGTCACTGTTCTTGTTGGAATCAACTCATTCTTTTCATTGGTGACAACAATAATTCCTCTTTTCTTCGGTACACACTGTATAGGACTCACCCAAGTGCTGTCTGAGATGGGGTATATGATGCCAGCATCCAACCATTTGATGATTTCTTTCTTCACGACCTCCTTCATGATTGGATTGAGTCTCCGTTGATGCTCCACTGTGGGTTTGTACTCATCGTTCATCAGAATCTTATGCATGCAAAATGATGGACTAATGCCTCGAATGTCTGCTATAGTCCAACCAATGGCTCTCTTGTGTTCTTGTAAAACTTTTAACAACTTTTCTTCCTGCTCCAATGTTAGCGAAGAAGAAATAATAACAGGTAATTCAGAAGAGTTTCCAAGAAATGCATACTTGAGATGGCTCGGAAGTAACTTCAGCTCCAGCTGTGGTGTTTCTTCAATCGAAGGCTTGATTCGATCTTTCTTTGGCAGTTCCAGAATTTCAACTGGTGGTGTTGATTTGAATCAGAATGGTTTGTCAATGTAGTTGATACATTCCAGGATTTCAGCATCTAGCTCACTGTCAGTCATATTGGTGATGCAAGCTTCAAGTTTTTCTGTGGGAGTTGTATCAATATCTTGTATGAGGCTATCAACAGCATCAATTCTGAAACATTCTTCCTCATTTTCTTCACTTGGGAATTTCATGGCTTTGAAAACATTGAAGGTAACTTCTTTGTCCTGAACTTTCATGGTTAGTTCTCATTTTTGTACATCAATCACAGTTGGACCTGTTGCAAAAAATGGTCTACCAAGGATGATAGACACATCTTTTTCTTCACTTGGGAGAATGAGTTTGTCAACTTTGACCAGGACATCTTCAACGACTCCTCTCGGAAATGCGAGCGTTCGATTAGCAAGTTGTAGTGAGATTGAGGTATGCATTGCTTCTCCAATCTACAGTTTCTCGTAAATAGAAAAAGGCATCAAGTTAACACTAGCACCTAAATCACATAAAGCCTTACCGATGTAATGTTCTCCAATGGTGCATAAGACAGTAAAACTGCCAGGATCTTTCAACTTCGGGGGAAGTTTCCTTTGAATAATGGCACTGCATTCTTCCGTCAATGCTACTGTCTCGTAATCTCCCAATCTTCATTTTCGTGAAAGAATATCTTTCATGAATTTGACATAGCTGGGCATTTCTTCCAAGGCTTCTACAAATGGGATGTTGATGTGTAGCTTTTTGAAAACCTCTAGGAATCGAGCAAACTGCTTGTCCAATTTGTTTTTTTGAAGACGCTGAGGAAAAAGTGGAGGTGGAATGATCTGATCTATTTCTTTTTCCTTTGCTTCTTTTTCCTCCATCTGTGGAACTGCATCTTTTGGAACTTCTTCAATTGTTGCCTTGATTCCAACATCTTTGTTGATTTCAGTACCGCTTTTCAAGGTGATGGCATGACATTGCTCTTTCCCTCGGTTCCTTGGATTTGGTTCTGTATTGCTGGGAAGATTTCCTGGCGGTCTGTAACTCTGAGCATTGGTGATGAGCGGAAAATATATCAATATTTACTGCCCCTTTAACTTAATATTTTGTTTAGTTTCTCGGGTTTGATGAACGTTTTGATGTGTTTTAGTTTATTTTGCAGATAAAATAATATCGGATCTCAATGAAATTATTTAGGACGAAATATGGGTCAAATAAGGGCAATTATTGGATTTGATATTTTAATTTTGGAGATTGGAAACTTGAAAGGGAGTTTTAACGAAGTGCAGTTTTGGAAATTCCAGTTTTTCACATCTGTCGTATTTTGGGTATAATTTTTTACTCCGATATCGGATTGAGCTGATTCAAGTTCCAGATTAAAGAAGACTCAAAGATCTACAATTTTGAAGAACATAATAATTTCAAATTCTGAAGATTTCATGCCCGAAATTGATGAACCATGCAAAAGTGTGTTGTGTGTAATTATTAAAGTCACTTTCAATCATTTTCAAAGCAAAAAAATAAATTAGTAAATAAATAATAAAAATTATAAAATCATCACCAAACATGATAAAAGATTAGTGGAGCTATTATTAATGGATTTAGTGGAGCAATTAGTGGAGCAATTAATAATTGATTTGGTGGATGATTTGATGGAGGCAAAATTTTGCCTATAAATACCAAGCCATTTCATTTGTAAAATTCATACTTTCTTATAAGGAATTCCTTAAGAATACTAAGAAGATTGTATCTTGTTTATTTATTTACAGCTTTCAGTAATTAATTTCCGTTTTCGCACTTTCTTTTCTTTACTTTTCAGTTTTTACTTTCCACAATTTACTTTTACGCACAATACTTTTCTTTCTTTAATTTTCAGCATTTACTTTTCAGCAATTTACTTTCAGTAATTTACTTTCAACATTTACTTTTCAGTAATTTACTTTCAGCATTTACTTTTTAGCATTTAATTTTCAGTATTTAATTTTAGCATTTACTTTCCGTCATTTACTTTTCAGTATTTTACTTTATGTCTTTTATTTTATTTAAGTTTTTTTTACTACTCGTAAATATGTGTCGTAGCTAAGCCAGTTATCTGGGGTTGTGATGAAATCCAATATCACCGGTTTATAAGGGGTTAAATTATAGTTTGGGTAATTTAAAGGTTTACTTATTAAGTCTTAAGCTTAATGCGTCTTGTTAATTGGCCACTAATAAGATTGATGTGGTAAATCTAAAATAAACTTGACAAAGGAATTTTAGGTTTCAGCCTTAGACTTAATAGCTCACGATCTTCATTGAGGATAGATAACACTTTAATAGATTTCTTTACAGGATAGACATATACCTGTCGGGTGGGGGTAGCCATAATTGGAACTTAAACTTAATGAATCCAGATAATTTGGTTGACATAGACATATGGTTCAATTGGGTTAAACTGGGTATTTGCGTCTGACCATCGACAGAGGCTTTTGCATAATTTAGTGTTACAGGTTAGTAAACCGATTTATTACACAAACATAAAATAACCACTTCATCTTTAAAATGATATTGGAAGAAATCACAACCCTAGATAGTTTTTAATATTGAATTTTCTTAAAACCTACTTTCGAACAATTTTATTTACTTGTTTTTAAATTTAGAATCGTCACCATTTTAAATCAATCAAACAACCTGTTAGATACTAGTAATCATTTGACCTCATAAAATTAATAGATTAGATATTAAGTCCTTGTGGGATCGATATTTTTATACTACTTGAACGATACGTGCGCTTGCGTTATACGTGTGTGTTTACGCCGATCAATTGGCCAGTTGTCCAATTTGATTCTCCAGTGCTTTGATGAAAGCATATTGGCTTTGAAATATAACATCATATGCTGCTTGTTTCTTTTTGAACATCTCTGCAATCCATTCTTTCATTTCTGGTTCTTTTTCATGTGTCTGGCCTTTGTTCTGTTGTTGAAATCCTGGTGGTGGATAGTTCTGCTGTTGGAATCCAGGTGGTGGATTGTTCTTTTGCCCTGAATTGTAGCCCCATGAAAAATTAGGATGATTCATCCACCCTAGGTTGTAGGTGTTGGAATATGGATTATTCCTCTGTCTGTTGAAATTGTTGACATAATTCACCGTCTCTTCAAGTTGGTTTGGTTCTGGTGCTCCTCCATATGGTGAACTTGTGGATCCAGTGGTAAGAGTCTCTATGAATTTTAATATCTGATCCAGCTTGGCGTTGACTGCTGTATTGGCTCCAACTTCATAAATTCATGTAATTCTTTGGATCATGCTCCTTTCTGTTGGCCACAAGGAATTGTTGTTGGCCATTTCTTCGATTAGGTCCCAGGCTTGATCTTCTCCTTTAGCCATTAAAGCTCCTCCAGCAGCGACATCAATTGTGGTTCTCATTAGTCCAGAAAGTCCATTATAGAAAGTTTGGACTTGAAGCCATTTTGAAATCTCATGGTAAGGACATTTCCGGAGCAAATCTTTGTACCTTTCCCAAGCTTCGTAGATAGTTTCCGAGTCTTGTTGTACAAAGGATGTGATGTCATTCCTCAGCTTTCCAGTTCTGGCTGGTGGAAAGTACTTTGCAAGAAATTTGGTGGCTAAAGTGTTCCAAGTTGTAATGGAATCTGCTGGTAGTGAATGTAGCCAAGCTTTAGCTCTGTCTTTCAAGGAGTATGGAAAAACCCGCAGTCTCATTGCTTCTTCAGCTTCTCGGTTGTAATTGAAAGTGCCAAAAACTTCCAGAAAGTTGCAGATGTGGGTATTAGGATCTTCAGTTGCTTTTCCCCCAAACTGCACTGACTGGTGAATCATCTGAATGCATGTTTTGATGTCACACGCATTTGCTGGTAAATGAGGAAGTACAATACAAGAAATGAGGCTGTCGACCACTGGAATGGTTCTGTCTCGAATGGGTATTGGTGGTGCAACTTCCAGAGGTTCAGGTTCCATGTTGACTAAAGCTTCTTGGCCTTCACGCATTTCCCTTCTCAACTGTCTGATGGTTATTTCAATTTCCGGGTCAAACGGTCGGAGTTCAAAGCTTCTGGTTCGTCTCATGTAGTTTATGAGAACCTGAAACACAAAGAAAAAAAAATAAGTAAAAATAAATTTGATACAAATATAGGTATCTAACCTCAAAAATAATAGTGAAAGATAAATAAGTCCCCGGCAACGGCGCCAAAAACTTGACCGGCGTAATCACACGCGTATAACGCAAGCGCACGTATCGTTCAAGTAGTATAAAAAGTATTGATCCCACGAGGACTTAATACCTAATCTATTAATTTTATGAGGTCAAATGATTACTAATATCTAACAGGTTGATTGATTGATTTGAAATGGTGAAGATTTTGAATTTAAAAACAAGTAAATAAAATTACACGAAAGTAGGTTTAAGAAAATTCAATATTAAGAAACTATCTAGGGTTGTAAAACTTTTTAATATCTTTTAAAAGATGAAGTGGTTATTTCATATTTGTGTAATAAATCGGTTTACTAACCTGGAACACGAAATTATGCGAAATCCTCTGTCGATGGTCAGACGCAAATACCCAGTATAACCCAATTGAACCATATGTCTATGTCAACCAAATTACCTGGATTCATTAAGTTTAAGTTCCAATTATGGCTATCCCCGCCCGACAAGTATATATCTATCATGTAAGGAAATTATTAAAGGATTATCTATCCTCAAGGAAGATCGTGGGCTACTAAGTCTAAGGCTGAAACAAAAATTCATTTGTCAAGTTTATTTTAGATTTACCAGATCAATCTTATTAGTGGCCAATTAACAAGACGCATTAAGCTTAAGACTTAATAAGTAAACCTTTAAATTACCTAAACTACAAAATAACCCCTTATAAACCGGTGATATTAGAATTCATCACAACCCTAGATAACTAACTTAGTTACTGTTGGACAAAATGACCCATAGCGTCACTATTTGCACAGATCATTGTGTTGTTGTAGCAAATTAACTATGTGACAAGGAAATTGCACTCTCATCATTTGTGATTAGATCACCATAGATATATATAAATGAAGAGAGGTCCCTATGATTAGTTCCTGGACTGAGAATGATATGAGACAGTATCAATCCCCGAAGGATTAATCATTAAATATCCCTAGCCGGAGTATTATCGAGACTGGACATCGATAATGCGGAATAGGCTAGTATTGCACTTGTGTGCGTTGTGAGGGCACAACGGCATAGTTCTCATATATATAAGTGTTGGAGACTTATGCAAGTGCGATAGGAGGTCGTGTTTCACCGATGGTACGGGAAACAGCTTCGCTCTGGATAGACCCTACGGAATCCCATTGGTATTATGACTATGTGTCTATGGGAGGCCGAAATCAAGGTAGGTGTGTATAGTCTTAACCTGAGACTTACATCGCTAATACTTACGATAATCGATAGACTTTGGTCTTGGTGGTACAGGGCTTTAACCGGTTCTGCGTACACCACTTCCGGGTTTATCAGAGAGTCGTAGTGTATTGGGTGTGATGTCAAGACGGAAGTATCACTTCAGTCATATTGGAGATGATGTCACGCAGGATACGATATTAGTGCTCTTAAGTGCTGCGCGGCCATCGGGATATTATGACAAGGTCATGTATATCCGATTATAGAGACTAGTTACCAGACATCAGACATGTGCTTCGTACGGGGCAGACACTTATCCAGCCCCAGGCCTAGCACGTGACTATCCGATACTGGACCGATATGCACAATACATTAGTATAATACGCTTGATACAGATCTTTGATATTCTTAAATGGATATGTCCGGAGAATTGGGTAGACTTGGTGCTTTGCTAGGAGTCGACCTTGTCTCGTAAATCGGTAGAACGTAGTACTTGGTACGTACGTGATTCGGATACTCCGACGACCGTATTTACTGTCAACTTATCCGGGGATCTCATGGGTCGCTTCCCGATAATCCACCGATGACGCACAACTCGCACTCTTGAATAATCTGGGATTATATAGAAGAGAGAGAAAATTAATCTAGGATTAATTACGGAGATATTTTATCTAGGATAAAATATCGTCTAAAGAGAGATAACGATTAATTTGGAATTTATCGGTAAATTAATATATTCGATATATTAAACGAAATTAGATTTCGACGCGGAATTAAAATTAGATTTTAATTCGGGCAAACGAAATAATTTAGAATTAATTCGTTAGCGATCTGAATAGTAATTTCGCTAGGCGTAATTATTTAATTCACGTCGCGACGGAAATTCGTTAATTCGGAATTAGCGAAACCAAGCCCGAAAGTGTTTGCGGACACATTCGTATTTTGAAACGTGTGGTATCCGCAAATCACATCGCGATATCTCATCACTTGACACAATAGATGATGGATGTATCTAGTCACCTTTATGGGATGATACATTGTCTCTATTCTCAATGTGTGATGATGATGCCATTTAATGAATTTTTGGAGGGAAAAAACTTTTCACGTTTTTTGAAGAGTTTTTATCTAAAAAAATCATTTTTGGTATAATATACATCATTGCTTTTCATTTTGCTTCTTACGTTTTTTTTTTTTTTGGAACAAAAACAAAAGTGAGAAAATAGAAAAGTTAACAACACATTTTCTCTCTAACTCTCTCATCTCTCTCACGCCAAAAACAGTGGCTTTTCTTCATTGGTTTTGAACCAGTTTGGGCGTGAATAATAGGGAAGCAAGAGTGGGTTTTCATGGTGAAAATTCAAGTGCTAGCACACTTACAAGTCTTGCGAAGGTGGTAGGGAGGTTCGACCATGAGCCGGGATTCGTTCGACGAAATTAGGAGCTCCATTTCGCAGCTCAAAAACTGAAGACAGAAGACAGTGGACTGCATGCAGTGGGCGTCCATGGCAGTGCGTTTTTGGCTTCATTCGTCTTCGATTCGACTCAACCAACCAATGTAAGTATTCCGCTATCTTCGTTGGTGTATTCATGCACGATTTTCATTGCTTGTTTGATCTTGGGACCTAGATTTTTACCAACAGTTACGACACATAACTAGGGCTAGTAAAAACTTAAAAGTAAAAAAAAAAACATAAAATAAAATGCTGAAAAGTAAATGCGGTAAAGTAAATACTGAAAAGTAAAATTACAAAAATAAAATGCTAGGGTTAAATGATCTACTTTTACTACTACTATTTTAGATATCTCCCTTAATATAATATATTAACTTGTGATAACATTACCAACCAGCCATATAGGCGGTAACCTGATAAAGTCAAATTAAGTCCAACCAGCCATTAAGGCGGTAACAATATTTGTCCATAAACCAGCCATATAGGCGATAAATTACCAACTGACCAACCAGGCGGTATCCTTGCTTAGTCAAATTAAAATCAATTACCAACCGGCCAATATAGCGGTATCCTCATTAAGTCAAATTTTAAATAGTGAATATATTATAATTAGGGAGATTAATCTAAATAAAAGTAATAAAAGTTTTACCTTTCACCCTAGCAGTGGAAGTTACCTCCTCATGTTGAATAGTAAAAACTGAAAAAGTAAAGAAAGTAAATTATTATTACAGAACGTAATTAAAATTAATTACAAAACTGAAATTTAAAGAAAACTAGATATAAAACTCCCTATTTACATGAGAAAATTTAGAGATGAAGGTACATCTGAAACTGAAATCTCGAGCTGAATTTATAGGCCTCGGTATGGTGTGCGCGTCGTGACGTGCCACGTGTCGCACTCTGGTTGGTTGCTTTAGATTCTTATCTGATGACGTGGCGATGTGGATAATTGACTCAATAATTGAGCTGACGTGGCAGTGACATGGCGGTGACGTGGTGATGATGTGGCGACACTTGGCGCTAGTGATTGTCGGCATCGTAGGATTGCGACACGTGGCGCGTTGTGATTGGCTGATGATGACATGGTGGTTATGTGGCGAGTTGACTCGGTCAGCTTTCGATGTGGATGATGACGTGGCTGAGACGTGGAGTGACACGTGGAGATGGCGATTGTCGGCACCATAGGATGATGACACGTGGCACGGCGCACGTTAGCATATCTGTTGTGATGTTGACACGTGGCACGGCGCACGTTAGCAAGTCAAACTTTTCAGATTCTGACACGTGTCCCCCGGCGTACCTTAGCAGCTCATGGCGCATGTTAGGCGTCGCGACCCTGAAGGCTTGCGCGTCGCGATGCGTAAAATTACGAAATTGCCCTTTTGTCCATTTTTCACTATTTTGGCCCCAAATCACCTCCAGAGTGTCCTGAAACTTTATTTATCTACAAAATAACACAAAACACATCAAAATATTCACAAAACTCAAGAAACTATACAAAATATTAAGTTAAATGAGTGGGAAATAGTGATATAATTACCACTCATCAATTTCCCTGACTGTTTTTGGTGGTGGAAATTTATAGATTACCTCTATTTTTAGCTTTTTAATCTCAATACATTTAGATGACACAACCTGACCCAAAATAATTCATGAATTAGTCATAAAATGGTATTTTTCACAGTTTAACACAAGTCATTTTTCTTCACATCTTTTCAAAACAATTTCCAAATTATTCAAGCAATTATCAAAAGAGTTCCCCAAAATAGTTATATCATCCATAAAGACCTGTAAACAATGTTCAACCATGTCACTAAATATGCTTAACATGCATCGTTGGAATGTTGTTGTTGCATTACAAAGTCCAAAAGACATTTTCCTAAATACAAATGTTTCAAAAAGACATATGTATATGGTCTTTTCTTGGTCTTCTAATGCATTAGGAATTTGATAATAACCTGAGTAACCATCAAGAAAGAAATAATAGGGATGTCTTGCTACTATTTCTAAAATTTGGTCAAGAAATGGTAAAGAAAAATGACATTTTCGAGTGGCGTCATTTATTTTTCTATAATCCATGCACATATGCCAACTAGATAGGATTCGAGTTGGAATTGATTCTCTTTTATCATTTTTTACGACAGTTATTCCAAAATATTTTGGCACAACTTGTGTAGGGCTTACTCATTTGCTATCGAAGATATGGTAGATAATGCCTACATCAAGAAGTTTAAAGACTTTTTTTTTACCACTTCTTTCATATAAAGGTCAATCTTCTTTGGGGTTGATGATATGTCCTAACATTATCTTCTAAATGAATTATGTGTATGCAAATCAAAAGATTAATGCCTTTTATATCTTTTAAAGTCTATCCAATTGCCATTTTATGTTCTCTCAACACATTTAACAACTTACCTTCTTGATTGATTGTGAAGGAAGAAGAAATTACAATATTGTAAATTTATTCGTCTCCAAGAAATGCATAATTCAATCATTCTAACAAAGTCTTTAACTCCAATTTGGGTGATTCATCATGTTTTTCTTCTTCCAGCGCTCTTATTTCCTCAAAATTTTGTTTCTCTTCATCGTCTTATAGTACATGTGTAGAATCAAGTAAAAAATCATTAGGAATATCCGAATCTAATTGCGTACTTGATTCAAGAGAATTAACAGTATAAATTTCCATGGGATCAGATAAACTCCCCTGAATATATTCCTTTAAAATTGGTTCAATTAGTTCCATGTTCTCATTATCAATGTCCTCACCGTAGGTTTGTTCGCACATGTTAAAAACATTAAGCTCCAACGTCATATTGCCAAAAGACAAATTCATTATTTCATTCTTGCAATTAATTAAAGCATTAGCTGTTGCTAAAAATGGACGACCAAGTATTATAAGAACTGGCTTATAACTGTGTACTACATGTTGTGTTTCCAAGACAACAAAATCCACAAGATATATGAATTTATCGGCTTGTAATAACACCTCTTCCATAATTCCTTTCGGTACAGTGACTGATCTATCGGCAAGTAAAAGAGTAGTTGAAGTTGGTTTTAACTCACTAATATTAAGTTGTTGGTAAATCGAAAATGGAAGAAAATTTACACTGGCTCCAAGATCAAGCAAAACATGTTCAATTTTTTGATTTCCAATAATACAAGAAATAGTTAGACAACCGGAGTCTTTGTATTTTAATGCATTGTTGGTTGAGAGAATGAAACTTACTTGTTCAGCTAGAAAAACTTTCTTTCTTACATGATGTTTTCTTTTAATGGTGCACAAGTCTTTCAGAAAATTGGCATAAAATAATATCTATTGGATGACATCTAACAAAGGAATATTGACCTTTACCTGTTTGAATATTTCATATATCTCGAGGGAATGGTTCAATTTCTTTATTTTTAAAGCTTGAGGAAATGGAGGTGCATGAGAAAAATTGTTATTATCGACGATAGGTAATGGTTCATCAACCACTTCCTTACCCTCTGAATCTATTTTATTTTCAACTTCACGAGGTTCAATAATAGGTCTGTGGATGACCTTACCACTGCGAAGAGTAATAAAAAATTTGACTTGGTCTATGTGTTGACTACCAGAACTACCCTCGTGAGCATTTTGATGACTCTAGGGGCTTGGCTGTGGTTGTGCATACAATTTTCCTTTCTCATTAATGGTCAAATCAGATGTGATTTTGGAGAAAGAATCTTTCAAATCAATCAATGTTTGCACATTTTGGTTATTAGTAGCTTATTGTTTCTCAATGAATTCATACAAGGTATCCTCAAGGATTTTCCTAGGCGGTGGGACATATGGTGCATAATTCTGGGAATTTTGAAAATTCTGGTGTACCTGGGAGGTTGTTGTGATGGTTGTGCTTGGTTATCATTCCTCAAATTAAAGTTTGGATGGTTTCTCCAACCATAATTATAGGTTTGAGAGTAGGGGTTTGGATTTGGTATCTTGAAGGTGTTTATGGAATTGACTTGGTCATTGAGACATTCTTGCAGGGCTGATAAGGTTGGCAAACTTGTGTGAATTGTTCATGTGAATTACAGATTTGACATGTGACTTCTTGAATTGACTTGACATGATCGGTCTTCCTTACTTCTAATGCCACGACTTTTTTAACTAGAGATGCATGTTTAGCAGAAAGGTCGTGGTTTTTTCTAAGGTTAAACATACCTCTACCTGATGACTGTCGTTTTATAGGTGTAACGATCGGTAGTCTCTACTATTGTTACATTGTAGTACTATTACATTACGGGACGAAGGTAACATAATATAAATTATGTTGGGACACAAATATACTCATGGAATGACTTTGGGGACAATCGGTAAATTCTTCGAAATTCCGATAAGAAATTCTATGATGTTATATTCCGGATAGCCCGTGGTATTTGGGGCATAACTTTCTTATACGAACTTCAATTGTTATGAAATTTTATATCGTCGGAAAGCTAAGACCGAGTTCTACAACTTTCATGTTCGACATTGTTCCCAATTCGAATAAAAAAATAAGTCAAAAATCAT
Organism: Zanthoxylum bungeanum; assembly: GCA_019454045.1. Lineage (NCBI taxonomy): Eukaryota > Viridiplantae > Streptophyta > Magnoliopsida > Sapindales > Rutaceae > Zanthoxylum > Zanthoxylum bungeanum. The sequence continues at coordinate 53,855 of SKCR01026073.1, read as the reverse complement.
GATTTCCACGGCTGCTACAATAACTTTCGAGAAAATACTAGAATGTGGTGATGTGGCCAAATCTTAGCCATTCACTTCTTTACAAAAATCAGCCCATTTTGCCTATAAATAAGACATTATTCATCCATCTCTTTCAAAATAAAAAAAGGAGAGAAAATCTTAGGCCTTGGTGTTAGGGGATCCTCCAAGTTTCTTTATTCTCATATTAAACCTTGATGAAATGGTGATGGTTTCAAGCTTCAAGAACACAAGGTAAGCTTATAATTCTCACTCTTTCATTTATTTTTTCAATTTGATCAAGAGACTCAATCCCCCAAATTTGGACCCATCATACCCTAGAGTTTGGGTTTGCTTAATTAACTTTGTTTAAGTTGTTGGCATGTATTTTGAGAAGTGTAATGATAGTATTAGCATTGGATGAGGCCGATAAGTGTGTGGATGTATTGGGAAGTTATGCATTGGGGATAAATGATATTAGATAATGGTTGGGGCTTGAGTAAATCATAAAAGGTGAGTTTTGATTTATGTTGAAGCTTAGAAATTGCTTATGTGATAATGTGGAGTGATGGAGTTGAGTTGCCTTGGAGTTATGTCATTTAAGAGAAGAGTTTGGCCCTGAATTTTGGGTTAGCGTCGCGACGCTATAATTTCGACATTGCGACACGTGATGATCAGGGGCTCTCTATCTTGAGTTTGCTTGAGGGCGTCGCGACACTGAGAAAACAGAGGCTTTGCCTCAGTCCAATTTCAGGGAGCTTCGCGACGCCAAAGGGCCCGCGTCGCGACGCGAGGCCAAATTTCCAGAAACGAACCAGCCTTTTCAATTCCAACTCAAAATGTTAGGGGCCATCCTTAGGGTATCGTATCGACTCTTTTGCACATAATTTGTCATGACATAAGCATAGTATGTCATGTAGTGACAATAGTTTCAAGCATATTCCGCAAATTGTTTTCTGATTAAGTTATCAATTTTAGATCATCGCAGGAGCCGTAAATTCCTTCGGCGAGCGAATAAGTAATAGCCAGATTCCAAAATCAGTGAGTGGACCTCTTTTCTCAAACTGATTTTATTTATCAAGTTTTGAATTCAGACTTACTTTTTGAGCATATAGGGCGTTAGCCAAAATTTTATTACAGATGATTTTCAGATAATGATGTTTCAGAAAGATTGGTTTTAATAGCATGAGTTTTGAGATTTTTGGAGGCATGGTGGAAAAGCCCACCTCAGTATGTAACTTATGGAATTGACGGATGACATGTACACATGTAGAGGACTTGTGGGACAACGATACGTAACGCCCCCAGATCCTAGTTCAGGACTAGGGATGACAGATGTCCCTAGATCCTAGTTTCAGAGTCATGTAGTAGCATAGATCCGCACTCCTAACTCTAGTTCAAGGGACATATAGTGGCATGCTTTGGGGGACGACGATACGTAACGCCCCAATGTCATGGGTTTGCACTTCTGGCTCTAGTTAGGCGTATGGGAGGACGACGATACGTAACCCCCTCATGCGTCAGGTTTTTCAGAGAAATATTTTTCAGAGATATTATTTTCAAAGACATAGATCATTTTTACAGAAAAAGTTTTTTTGAAATAGATTTATCAGAATCAGATTTCCAGAAATAGATTTTCAGAAAAGATTAGTGTTACCAAAGAGTTTTGAGAAAAAAAGATTTCAGAAAAAAACGTTTTCTGGGACGATTTCAGTTTTAGAACCACAATTTTTTAAAAAATGAATAGTTTTTGTTTTTAATTGTCCACTCACTAGATCGTTCAATGATCTAACCCCCCACTCCCATTGTTTTATTTTACAGGTACCAGGAGGACGAGCTCGAGAGGATGGATACTGATGGCATTCACTAGGGTGTTGAGTCAACTAGGTCAAGTCAAAGAGAGAGAGAGATCGGATAAAGTACAGTAAATTCATGCATTAGATCCTAGCGTGGTGTCAGTTATTGTAATGAGTACAAGTGCTTACAAACATAGTTGTAAATTCTTTTATTTTTTTTAAGAAAATAGTTATGAGCATTAAATTGTTTTCTATGCTAATGAGTCAGACAATGGTCCCATACATGAATTTATATTTAAGATACGATTAGCAGTTGTCAGAAGTCAGAGGCTCAGGGAGATAAGAAGACCTATTCCCTGCCGGTAGCAATCTCCAAATCGGGGATATTACAAAGATGGTATCAGAGCAAGGTCTAGGGAGTCAGTGACTACAGTGGGTAGAGTGTTGGGGGTCTTGTATACATAGTATGTCCGTGATACTTATATACGGGGCACTACCTCTTTAGTATCCGATCATCGAGTACGTCCTCAAGTCCTATAGACAGGTTAGTAAGCTTTCCTAGACTATTTGAATAATATTCCGTATGAGAACAACTATACTCTATATCCAAGTTGAGAATTCTCCTGTAGTTATCTTGGCTTATCACTAGAAGTATAGAACAAGCCATGAAACTAGATAGTAAAGATCTAAGAAAAGTTACCTAAGGGAGTGGAAAATGAAAGATATAAGAAAGTGAGGAAGAATGCATAGATGTTTAGACAGCCAGAGACAAAGAAAGGTAAAGAGACAGAAAGAGATAGTAAAGTTCCAGGAATACCCACCCAGTAAAGTAGAAAGAGAAAGACAAAGCTAGAAAGAGAGGTAAAAGATAGAATGCATATACTTCAATCAGAAGCAAATAGAGATAGAGGTACAAAAACAGATAGATAAGAAAATGCCAAAACTTATGATAGTAAGGAAAGATAACAAGCCTGAATAAGAGTAAAATGCTTAGTAGACCTAAGTAAGTTTTCTTTCCTTTTCGTAAGATTTATTCTCTCCTTAGAAAACTCTTCCAAATGAATCCAATAACTTTCGAATACCTTGTGGAGATAGCAAGTTTTCCCCCGAATCACGAAGAATAGACAGAGAGACAAAAGAACCAGGAAGTCAGGAGTAGCCGTGAAGTTTTCAATGGACACAATGTGTCACCAAGGATGTAGGGTTCTAAATAGCCAAACTCAGACTCATAAGAGTTAGAGTGGATGAACGTCGTAAAAAATGAATTAAGTTACCTTACCCCAAGAAACCCGACATAGATACAGCCTTAAGCGTCCAGACCCTCACCCCTTCAGTAAAATCGGTTGAAAGAATTGCCCTGAAAGAGTCTATTTCATAAAAGACTCTATCAAGACACAGATTATCAGAGCAAGGAACGTCGATAATCGTAGAGACGTAAAATGATTGTCCCAGCTAGTGCAAGCATGAAAAAAAAGATAGCCACACGAAAACCCATTTCACATAGCATCAATATTCTAAGACAGAAATAGTAAATTGAGAAAATATATCACCCACAAAGGACCAAAGAAGCCTCCGAAGTTAGAATGAGAGAGAACCCAATATAGTCCAAGCATATAGGCAAGCCAGCACGAGGCTTGTAATACTAGTAGGAGTCCACAAAATAGACTGAACATATTAGAAACCCATAGATCATACCAATGCTAGTAGAAATCCGTGTAAGTTTAAAAGGATAGACTCGTGAGATCGAAGACACTCAAAAGTTAACAAGAAGACCAGAGTAAACAATAATATTAAAAGGCATAGTTATAGCCTATAATAACGGCAAAGAGCAGAGATTTAGAAAATAGATCATGAGAGTGAAACATCGCCAGCCTTAGCAGCAACGGCTTAGAGCCAAAGGATGGGATGTGGAAATAAATAAGAAGGATGAGGGAAATGACAATGAGGTTCAGTATGAATAGTATTAGAGATATAACTTGAAGGTAGAAAAGTAAGAGGAGACCTCATGATACTTGATAAAAGTTAAGGATCCCAACAGAGCGAATAGAAATTCTTCTTTCCAGTAGCCTCGAGTTTAATAAGTATATGGACACTTAATCAGACCAACCCGAACTAAAGTAAATAACATGAATGTGTATTCCTAGATCTCGATGGAATGCTTGTGTTAACCCCTCAATGTAGAGCCCCGTAAAGAGAAGAACATGCATAGAGAAGCATCAGACAGATTATGAGACAGTAAGAAAACCAAACTGAAAAAAAAAAATTCAACATGACCTAGATAAGAATCAGAATATCGTAATATCTTGTATGAGATGGAGTGATTAAAATTCACAGTATGTTTAGCTGAATCTAGAAGGAATAACCTTCCCTATTGTATAACTGAAAGCTTTCGAGGAAGTAAAGACTCGAAAAAGTAAAGGACCGGAGTATGTAATTCATATAGAAACTTCCCACATTGCCAGAGAAGGAAAAAAATTTGTAAGAGAACAACACCCAAACTAAAGATAGAGTGGAAATACCACAATTGGTTGTAAATGTGGAGCTTCCATGGAAGTAATGGCTAAAGAAAGTTAAGAAACTGAGGTTGGTAGGAGGAACAACAAAGGAAGTACGGTAGGAGTTTGAGAAAGCATGAACCTTAAGGATTTTCTCAGTAAGAAGTAGTAAGGCCAATAGTTTGAAATGATTCAGGAGTAAGGTCGAAGAAGGTAATTCAGTCAGTACATAGCCGGAGTACCTTAGTATATGAGCTGATACAAGATATGTAAACAAGGGAGTCCTAAGCTGCAGATAAGCAACATGCACAACTACATTGTGGGTAGCTAGTGAGAACATAGCATCTGGAAAAGGCTTTAGGACCCAAAACCCCACCCTCCCAACCTTAGGTAGAAGCAGTAATGAAGATAAACCTCGATGATCGCCTCAAGATACTCCCAGGAACAAGTAAATGTGTAGTGAAAGAGACCAAAACATAAAACTTCAGGCTCAGTACAAGAGCATAATAGAAGAAGAAATTAGCTAGAAGTAAAAGATCTAGGAAAGAAGCCGTCTAGATGAAGCGATGATGAGATAAAGTATTAGTCTAGCAGTAATGGGAATACGAAAGAACATCGTTAGACATGACTAGAGACATGTAAGAGAGGATATTCTTCGGATAAAGAGACATAAACCATCGAAGTTCCAGTTATAGGACAAAATAGGAGAGAAGAAGACAAGGTCAATAAGTAAAAAGGGTTTGAAATGAACTGCCAAGGTGCGATGACAGTAGGAGAGAATACTTAGTAAGCGAAGATAGAAGTGCGTAACAATAAGGTTTCTGGGTATTGGAATGAAACCAATGATCCCTTACGTGTTAGCTCACGTAAACCATATAAAGTACCCAGCCCTAGTCTAAGTTGACCAAACCACTACGGGTTTGGGATGGCCTTAGCCACGGGTATGGGTGGTTTGGTAGATTTTTAGCATAATATGGAATCGAGGAGATAAATTACTGCAATGTTGCAATTAGCATAGCGGGTGAATCCTCAAGGTACGGTATATTTGTATGTATTTGAGTAACGACCCTTGACAGCACTAGACTATGGAAAACAAGTTAGTGTGGAATACCGTAACCAGATTTATAGTAGCAATGAAAGTAAAAATATGAAGAAAGTATGAACTATAGTTAAAACTGAATCACTAACGTCCCCGTCTATAACAAGAAGTGCAGTTTAAGCAAAAGTATACATACAGTTAAGCTCCCAACGAAGCTACCAGAACCAACCTCCTTAGTACAATCCCATTGGGTAAATAACAATAGTGAGCAAGAAGTACATAAAGAATTTGACCCCACACTAGAAGGTCCTAAGTTATACATATAAGTAGAGGCAAGAAAATTTGTAGGGTGGAATCGGTAAGCAGCCTGATATATATATATATTATATATATATATATATATATATATATATATCTTCCAGAGTCAAAGCCGAAGTAAAGGAACCTAATTACAGAAAGCACAAATACCTTTAGAGATGAAAGATCCTTAAGTAAAGGTCGGAAAGCCTAGCCCAATAGTTATACAAAACAAGACAAGAAGACTTTAGATACATCTTCTTGTAGATAGATATAAGAAGACTAAACAATCAAGAACTAGAAGGTGTAGATGTAAACCACGAACGTAGTACCATTCAGAACTGATAGTTCATACGGGTAATGAGCTGGAGTAAGTAGAGTATAACGAAAGATCTAGGAATGAGGCTTCATTGATGCACCATAAGAGTTGTAGCATTGCCATTGTGTAAAGTAATCAGCAGGAATTTTATGAAAACATGATGATGAGTCCCCTCTCGATCAAGAATTTAAGAAGCATAAGGTATGAAACAGAAGTTAAGATAAGAGAAAGACTAATACGTACTTTTTAGAAAAAAGATGAATGATCAGTTTAACAGAAATCTTAGTCACCTAGTTATAGTGAACCCGGTTAACATGAGTTAGTTTACCGTAAAGTAAGAGTCATAGCAAATGGAAATAAAGATAGTTACGAGTATAAAGTCAATTTAAGCTGATGGTTCAGAAAAAAACCCGTGAACTCTGTGACCTATGGTAATATCCCAAGTTTAAAGAGGATTCGAGGACGAATCCTATTTAAGGGGGAAAGAATTTGTAACGATCGGTAGTCTCTTCTACTGTTACATTGTAGTACTGTTACATTACGGGATGAAGGTAACATAATATAAATTATGTTGGGACACGAATACACTATGGAATGACTTTGGGGACAATCGGTAAATTCTTCGAAATTCTGATACGAAATTCTATGATGTTCCATTTCGAATAGCCCATGATATTTAAGGCATAACTTTCCTATATGAACTCTGATTCTTATGAATTTTAAATCGTCGGAAATCTAAGACCGATGCCTACAACTTTCATGTTCGACATTATTCCCAATTCGAATAAACAATAAGTCAAAAATCATGATTTCCACGGCTGCTATTGTAACTTTCGAGAAAAGACTAGAATGTGGTGATGTGGCCAAATCTTAGCCATTCACTTCTTTACAAAAATCAGCCCATTTTGCCTATAAATAAGGAACTATTTATTCATCTCTTTCAAAATAAAAAAAAAGGAGAGAAAAACGTGAGCCTTGGTTCTAGGGGATCCTCAAAGTTTCTTCATTCTCATATCAAACCTTGATGAAATGGTGATGGTTTCAAGCTTCAAGAGCACAAGTTAAGCTTCTAACTCTCACTCTTTCATTTATTTTTTCAATTTGAGTAAGAGACTCAAGCCCCCAAATTCGGACCCATCATACCCTAGAGTTTGGGTTTGCTTAATTGACTTTGTTTAAGTTGTTGGTTGTATTTTGAGAAATGTAATGATAGTATTAGCATTGGATGAGGCCGATAAGTGTGTGGATGTGTTAGGAAGTTATGTATTGGGGATAAATGATATTAGATAATGGTTGGGGCTTGAGTAAATCATATAAGGTGAGTTTTGATTCATGTTGAAGCTTAGAAATTGCTTATGTGATAATGTGGAGTGGTGAAGTTGAGTTGCATTGGATGTCATTGAAAAGATGAGTTTGGCCCTTAATTTTGGGTTAGCGTCACGACCCTATACTTTCGGCGTCGTGACGCGTGATGATCAGGAGCTCTCTATCTTGAGTTTGCCTGAGGGCGTCGTGATGCCTAGGACGTAGCATCGTGACGCGGAGAAAATAGAGGCTCTGCCTCAGTCTAATTTCAGGGAGCGTCGCGACACTAGGCTAATTTTCCAGAAACAGACCAGCCTTTTCAATTCCAACTCAGAATGTTAGGGGCCATCCTTAGGGTCTCGTATCGACTCATTTGCACACAATTTGTCATGAAATGAGTATAGTATGTCATGTAGTGACAATTGTTTCAAACATATTCCGTAAATTATTTTCTGATTATGTTATCAATTTTAGATCATCGCATGAGCCGTAAATTCCTTCGGCGAGTGAAGAAGTAAATGCCAGATTCCAAAATCAGTGACTGGACCTCTTTTCTCAAACTGATTTTATTTATCTAGTTTTGAATTCAGACTTACTTTTTGAGCATATAGGGCGTTAGCCATAATTTTATTACAGATGCTTTTCATATAATGATGTTTCAGAAAGATTGGTTTCAATATCATGCGTTTTGAGATTTTTGGAGGCATGGGGCAAAACCCACCTCAGTATGTAACTTATGGAATTAACGGATGACATGTGCACATGTAGAGGACTGGGGGGACGATGATACGTAACGCCCTCAGATCCTAATTCAGGACTAGGGATGACAGATGTCCATAGATCCTAGTTTCAAGGTTAGATAGTAGAATAGATCCGCACTCCTGACTCTAGTTCAGGGACAAGTAGTGGCATGCCTTGGGGGAAGGCGATACGTAACGCTCCAATGTCATGGGTTTGCACTCCTGGCTCTAGTTAGGCATATGGGGGGATGGCGATAAGTAATGCCCTCATGCGTCAGGTTTTTCAGAGCCAGTTTTTCAGAGAAATATTTTTCAGAGATATAGTTTTCAGAGACATAGATCATTTTTTCAGAAACAGTTTTTCTGAAATAGATTTATCAGAATCAGATTTCCAGAAATTGACTTTTCAGAAAAGATAAGTGTTACCAAAGAGTTTTTAGAAAAGTGATTTCAGAAAAAAAAATATTTTTCTAGGAGGATTTCAGTTTTAGAACCATAAATTTTTAAAAAAGAAATAGTTTTTATTTTTAATTGTCAACTCACTAGATCGTTCAAACGATCTAACCCACCCACTCCCAGTATTATGTTTTGCAGGTACCAGGAGGACGAGCTCGAGAGGATGGATACTGATGGCAGTCACTAGGGTGTTGAGTCCAATGGCTCAAGTCAAAAAGAGGGAGATCAGATAAAGTACAGTAAAGTCATGCATTAGATCATAGCGTGGTGTCAATCATTGTAATGAGTACAAGTGTTTACAAACAGAGTTGTAAATTGCTTTTATTTTTTTAAGAAAACATTAATGAGTATTAAATTATTTTCTATTCTAATGAGTCGGGCAATGGTCCAACGCATGAATTTATATTTAAGATACGATTAGCAGTTGTCAGAAGTCAAAAGCTTAGGGGAATAGAACGGCCTATTCCCTGCCGGTAACAATCTCTAAATCAGAGATGTTACAATAGGTGACTCATAAAAGCCCACTGTATCTCATTGTTGTGCAGTCTCTGTTATGTGTTCTTGGTAATCTAGTGCATCTTCAGGATTTTAGTCCCTAAACTCACCATTACACATCATTTCCAGTACTTGTCTACCTTGGGGTGTTAAGCCCTCGTAGAAGTAGGAAACCAACTTCCATGTTTCAAACCCGTGATGTGGACAAATATTTAATATATCTTTAAATCTCTAACAATATTGTTAAAATGTTTCCCCTGACTATTGTGTGAAATTTTTGATTCTCATTTTAAAAGAGTTTGTCCTGTGAGAGAGAAAGAAATTTTTTCAGAAACTTCTCTTGTAAATCATCCCATGTTCTGATGGATCATGACCTAAGGTTTTGCAGTCAAAATTTAGCTTTATCCTTTAAAGACAAGGGAAAAAACTTGAGTTGAATTATATTCATGTTGTAATTTTTGTCTGTGCAAGTGTTACATACCTCTTCAAAGTGCTGATAAGGATTTTTGCAATTCCCTTAAGTGATGATAAAGATTTTCTGATTTTAGACCGTGGAATATTGGTAAAAGTTGGATGACACCTGATTTAAAATTGAAATGTGATGCATCTGGGGGAAAATGCAAGATTGTGATCTTGTTCTAGTGAGATTCATGAATTGTCTGAGTGTCCTAGGATGATTAAGATCGCCATGCTGAAACTCATTTTCTTCTTGATCAACTTGATTTTCAACTCGAGCAGGTGGTTTTTCATTTTGGTTCTCGGCCATTTTGATTGACGATGAAGGTAATTGAGACTCTCTATTTAATCTATCGCTAGATGATCAAGACCAATGTCTCATGCAACCTAAATGCAGACTATATGCTAAAATTTAAATATGCAAATGCAATACTTATAAAAAGAAAAAATAATAATAATAATAACAACAACAACAACAATAATAATAATAATAAACAACAAGTGGAAAAATATAAAAATAAAAATAAATGATAAAAGTAAAGAAAGAAAACACAAATGTAATGATTAGATCTAAAAACGTCCTTTGCTTCTTGTCAATTCAGATCTCAATTGAATTTCTCGCTCATCTGTCTCATTCTCTCGAATTAGGTCCTCATAAAAAATTATGGAAGAAACTATAGATGTGGATGGTTCAAGGAATTCTTTGGCAAAATTCAAGCTCTATTTTAATTGATTATATCACCTCATGTAACCTTGAAGAATTAAGTACATGATTTATCTATATATGTGATGTCTGGGTTCAGGATTCATTTAGGATTAATCATGACTTTTTGGATTTACACAAATGTAAAGAAGAAAGAAAATGAGATGCCGAAAATACAACAAAAAAGAAAGGAAATAAAAAAAAAAAAAAATAAAAAATAAAAAGAAAGAAAAATTATTATTTTATCTACTAAATTATATTCCCAGACAACGGCGCCAAAAACTTGACACGCTTACAAAGTAGTTCTTTTACTCCCAAGTATAAGAGTGTCTAAGTATAAAATAACCTGGTAAGTCCAGGATCGATCCAAAGGGAATAATTATAATAGGATAAAATAATAATTCGAATAAAAATAAAAATGATTGATTTGTTTGAAGTGATTGAAAATTTTAAATTAGACTGCAATAATAAAATAAAATAATGGGATTAGGAGATCCACTTTTAATATTTCAAATTTAGAAATCTTCATTTTTATAATATATAAATTGTCAATATTACCCAATTAATTTATTTTCAGAATTAATTATGCCAAAACAAATAAAACTAGCTATAAAGACGGTGATAACATTTGTCTATAACAAGTCCAGTTAGGTGCTTAATTATGAAAAATTAATAAAACCAGTCATATAGGCGGCAAACAAGTTTGTCAATAATCAATTCAGATTTAAATTAAGTATTAATCATTAGATTATAATTTATATATTATAATATAAAAAAGATTAATCTATATTTTCATATTAAAAGCTTCACCATTTTACCCCAGAAAAATGAAATTAGTTACTCATGATTTGAATAAAAACACTCCTAAATTTATTATTGAAAGCAAAAAAAAAAAAAAAATTACAAGAAAACTTTTTTAAAAATAAAACATATAAGAGTTAGAACTCCATAAATTTCAGAGAAAGCTATGGAATCTGGACTGAGAAAATGAGGTGCAAAACATTTCTATTTATAGAGGTGCTCAACATCTCTTTCAATTTGCATTTGCATAATTTGTTTTCTCCACCAAACATGCAAATTTGTATGTTTGGTGAAAATTTGACAATCCACCGAATGGTGGATTGTCATCATGCATTTTTTTTTTATTGACTTAAATAATTACATATAACAGACTTTGGATTTTTCATCAATTTCGGCCTTGAAAACTTCAGAACTAGAAAAGCTTGTCAACGGTAAAATTGTAGATATTTGAGTCTTCTTTCATCTGGAACTAGAATCACCTCAATCATATATCGGAGTCAAAGTTATTACCCAAAGCTGATATTTCCAAAATTTTACAATGTTAGAGCGCCCTTTTTAAGTTTCTGGCTTTCAAAATCCAAATGTCACATCAATTTTTCTAGTTATGCATCCAACGTTTCATTTCACCTAATAAATATCACAATAAATATATAAAACATAAATTTAATTATTATTTTACAAATGTGCTAAATTAAGGAGATTAATGAAACTACAAGTGTAAAATGATTAATTTTTCTTTTAATAAATGTGCAGTTTTAGTGTTCACCAATCGTTGTGTAATGAATATTTTATGTCGCTAAATGTTATGTTTTATGTCGTTATCCTCATGTGCCCACACTTGTTAATTTTTTTTCCCAATTTCGGACTTTTAACGTAAGTTACCTCGGCTATCGAGGCGATTAAGTCGTAATCAAATTAGGTTGCTCTAAATCAAAACTTAATTATTTTTCACACAAGTGTTTGACTTCGTTAAAAGTGTTTTAGATCAAACATCCATGTCGCACATGTCGCATAAATTTCAATATTTGAGTTGACAAATAAGGTCGTATCGAGTCACGTACTTTAGCCTTTTGTCGAGGTCGTTAGATCGTAAGAAATTTAACAAATTTGATAAATTTGAGTGTATTTTATAAAATATGAGACCGTGACCTCAATATAACACGTCATTACAAAATATCCCTTAAACATAATAACGTGCATGTGTTCCGCATTCTATACATGGACAACGCGAGTACCATCCGGGTTTGACAAGTAATAGGCCCCGTTTCCCAGGTCTTGGTAAATCATTTAAGGCCCTTCCCAAATCAGACTAAGGGCCCCTCACTGGCACCTGGAAGTACCAACCTCAGAACCAGGTCACCTTCCTCAAACGATTACATTTTAACTCGTTTATTATAGAACCTAGCCACCATTCGTCAATAAATGGCTTCTCATAAACGAGCTTCTTCCCTATTTTCATCAACTAAGTCTAACTTTGCCATGAGTAGGTCGTTATTTTATTATTTTTCGAAATGAGCTCGTCTAAACGATGATACCTCGAATTCCTTGGGGCTCATTGCCTAGGTGTCATATATAAACGAGAATGGAGTTTCCCCACTCATTGTTTAAGATGTGGTCCTCTATGCCCATAACACCTTAGACAGCTCCTCAACCTATTTCTTATTGCCCATTCTTATTAACGAGTTTGGTTTTCAGGTTCTGCTTGATTATCTTGTTGATCGCCTCGACCTGACCATTTTCCTGCGAATGGCTCATTGAGGATGAGTTATTCACAATACTGACCGACGTAAACACACATGTATAACGCAAGCGCACGTATCGTTCAAGTAGCATAAAAATATCGATCCCACGAGGACTTAATATCTAAGCTATTAATTTTATGAGGTCAAATGATTACTAGTATCTAACAGGTTGTTTGATTGATTTGAAATGGTGACGATTCTAAATTTAAAAACAAGTAAATAAAATTATTCGAAAGTAGATTTAAGAAAATTCAATATTAAAAACTATCTAGGGTTGTGATTTCTTCCAATATCATTTTAAAGATGAAGTGGTTATCTTAAGTTGGGTAATATATTGATTTATTAACCTGGAACACTAATTATGTGTAAGCCTCTGTCGATGGTCAGACACAAATACCCAGTTTAACCCAATTGAACCATATGTCTATGTCAACCAAATTACCTGGATTCATTAAGATTAAGTTCTAATTATGGCTACCCCCGCCCGACAGGTATATTCCTATAATGTAAGGAAATCTATTAAAGGGTTATCTATCCTCAAGGAAGATCGTGGGCTATTGAGTCTAAGGCTGAAACCTAAAATCCTTATGTCTAGTTCATTTTAGATTTACCAGATCAATTTTATTAATGGCCAGTTAATGAAAAAGCATTAAGATTAAGACTCAATAAATAAATCTTTGTAATACCCAAACTATAATCTAACCCCTTATAAACCGGTGATATTAAAAGTCATCACAACCCCAGATAACTAATTTAGTTACAACACATAACTAGGGCTACTAAAAACTTGAAAATAAAAGATATAAAGTAAAAATACGGTAAAGTAAATACTGAAAAGTAAATTACAATAAAATAAAAAGCTAAGGTAAAATGAATTACTTTTACTACTACTAATTTATATATCTCCCATAATATAATATATAAACTTGTGATAATATTATCAACCAGCCATATAGGCGGTATCCTGATTAAGTCAAATTAAGTCTAACCAGTCATTAAGGCGGTAAAAAGATTTGTCCATGAACCTGCCATATAGGCGGTAAGAAAGTTTAATTACCATCCGACCAATCTGGCGGTATCCTTGATTAGTCAGGTTTAAACCAGATTAAAAATGAATTACCAACCGACCAATCTGGCGGTATCATTTTTAAGTCAATATTTTAAATAGTGAATATATTATATTTAAGGGAGATTAATCTAAATAGCAATAGTAAAATAATTACCTTTCACCCTAGCCGGGGAAGTTACCTCATGGTGAATAGTAAAAACTGTAAAATGTAAAAAAGTAAATTACTATTATTACAAAACGTAATTAAAATTAATTACAAAACTAAAAATTAAAAACTAAAAGAAACTAGAGAGAGAAACTCCATCTTTACATCAAAGAAATGAGAGAGAGTGGTACAACTGAAACTGGAAATTCGCGCTCTATTTATAGCCATCAGTAAGGGTCGCGCGTCGCGACGCCAAGCTCACGTCGCGACGCGAGTTTTGTCGACGTGGCACGCTCTGGTTCGTCGGTTGCAGATTCTGGATAAGGGGATACGGTGACACGTGGCAAGGTGGTTGGGGCTCAATTATTGTGACACGTGGCGGCTTCTGATTGGTCGGCTAGATTCTTATCTGCCACGTGTCAAATAGGGATAAGAGAGCCAATAATTGATGATGACATGGCGATGACGTGGCTGTGACGTGGCGACACGTGGCAATTGGACTGTCGACACCATAGAATCGCGACACGTGGCACGCTGTGATTGTTTGATGATGACGTGACAGTTTGACTCGGTCAACCTGGTGATGTGGACGCTGACGTGGCAATGACGTGGAGTGACACGTGGCGACATGTGGCGATGGTGACTGTCGGCACCGTAGGATGATGACTCGTGGCACGGCGCATGTTAGCAGATCGGCTGTGATGATGACACGTGGCACGGCGCACGTTAGCAAAGACAAACTTTTCTCAGATTCTGATTTGTGGACCCGGTGCACGTTAGCACTGTTCGACGCACGTTAAGCGTCGCGACGCCAATGACTTGCGCGTCGTGACGCATCAAATTACCAAAATGCCCTTTTTGCCAATTTTCACTGTTTTGGCCCAAATCACCTCCAGAGTGTCCTGAAACTTTATTTATCTACAAAATAACACAAAACACATCAAAATATTCACAAAACTCAAGAAACTATACAAAATATTATGTTAAATGAGTGGGAAATAGTGATAGATTTACCACTCATCACACCCCCAAACCTAACATTTTGCTAGTCCTCGAGCAAAATACAATAAAATAACATAATAAAATTTAACTAAGCCACTTTCGTAGGGATCACGGTTGCATTTAGCGTATGCAACAAGCCTTTAAACCCCTAGGTGTCCCTAGTGGACGAGTTGTAGTCTCGTGAGGGTTTACAACAATGACCCACAAACATTTTATAAAAGTAAAAAGGTAGTGAAACTAATGCACACAAAAGCAAAAAGACAAGCGAAAAGAGAATAAAGGTTAGTGACTAATCAGGTGAAATTTCTACTCCAAGTTACTAGTTGTTTTGTTTCTTTCTAAATTACTGAATAAGTAAATTCTCCGATTATTTTTAACCATTCTTCATATACACAGCCAACAAAATATTAAACAACTCATTTTTGCCCACAACAGTCATAAGTGCAGTTGATAAGAGAGTAATATTTTTGTCCTAAAGTTCTATCAGATTTCACACCTTTTTGTAGCAATGGAATAATTTTTCTGATTATTTCTTTGATTTTTGATTATTTATTTATTTATATACAATATCTTCCATCTATGTAGCGAGTGTTGGGTCGGTGACTCCAAACCAGTTGGCTTTAGGGCACCAGGTGTTAAGACACCCCTACGGACTTAATTACTCAGACTTCAGATATATATATTTTTGCAGCATCTTTGATCCATGTAACGAGCTTTAGGCCAATGACTCCCAAACCAGTTGGTTTTAGGGCACTAGGTGTTAAAACACCCTTACAGACTTAATAACTCGGATCTCAGATGTTTGTTTTTTACTCCATTGCTTTTTGGATGCTTCCTCCTCCAATACATTAGAGCACTGAATATTACAAACTTTTCAATTTTAGCTCATGTCCGAATGTTTTCTATGTATGTTGATAATATCTGCTAGCTAAACATATGAAGATCAATTTTAGTCCATATTATGGAGAATTTACAAATTAAATAATTAAAAGGAAATAAACAAAAATTAACTTATTTCGAAAATAGGCTTGAGATACATCTCAGGAGTGGGAACTCCTAACTCAGCTATCTCTTACCAATTTCACATTTTTAGGCAAAATAAAAACGCAAAATATTTTTGTAATTTTTGAAAAAATTTCAATTTTTTTTTGTATTTTTCGAAAAATTTTGAACTAAAAATAAAAACAACACACAACTAAAAGAAGATACTAATCAACTAATTCCCTCCCCCAAACCTAATGAGACATTGTCCCCAATGTCTTAACAGTAGAAGAAGAGTTTAGAAGATAGTACATGGTTAGCTGAAATTTTACAGGAAATTAAAGGTTAAGATCCAGATTAATCTGACGCCTCTTACCACGATCGTCCTCGGACCAATTTATCTTTGAAAGGATAGGGTCAACTTGTGGTTCATAGGCTAAGAGTTGGTCAATTAGATCTGGAGCAGTTCTGGCAGTAAAGAGGAGTTCTTTCAAAGGTTTTGACATGAACCCATTTCTCCGGGCATCATCAAGAAACACACAAAGAAAATCAAAAAATTCATCAACGTTAAACATCCCAATTGGTTTCTGGTGTATGTTCAGGTTCGCCCAAGATAGTACTATAAAAATTTCCTCCAATGTGCCCAAGCCACCTGGCAAAGCAATAAAAGCATCAGCACGGTTAATCATTTCTACCAGTCGTTCAGACATACCTGGCACGATCAGTTCCTCTCTGTTTGATGGTTCAATAAGATTTGCTTCTGCCAAGGGTTTTGGGATGATTCCAAAACATGACTGCCTCCTTCCTGTACGGCCTTTGAAACGATCCCCATTAGTCCAAGATTGCCTCCGCCATATATTAAGTGCATATTTCTTGCAGCTAAGACTCGACCCAATTCTTGTGCTGCTTCTACGTATTGTGGCTTAGTACCAACACTACTACCGCAAACACACAGATGTTTTCAACTCGTCTTCTGAAGTGGCTTCCATTTTTTATATGTATTTCTTCTCAACTCTGGATGCCTTCAAAAGTGCAATGACGGTTGAATTTATAGTTCCTTAAAAGGGTGAGTAGAAATAGCACAAGTATCTTCCAGAGGACGATTAGTAGCGAAATAATATCGTGCAGTCAAAAAAGGTCTCAAGGTCTGTCTGTCGGAGAAAATAAAAGAAAGCAACAAAACAAATTACAATTATTAAGAAAAGACAAAGAGATATTTACAAGAAAAGTAACGGCTTGATTGACGTCTATGTGTCAGAGACAAGCTTCCCATCCAATTTTTTATAAATTGGCAAACAGGGCCTTTTTGAGTCAGATTCCCAAGACTTAACTGTTGTCTTTCTTTTTTGAAATTGTGTATGTAATTTGCGAAAGGCTATGTGAAGATATCCACTGGGATGCGTCTCAAGAGTTGAAGATATATCATCTACAGACTCCTTACTCAAGCCATCCCTAATGAATTTAATTTTGTCTTCGCGATTATCAGACACCATTCCTAAAGAAAGACAACGAGTATTGCAATTTCAAGCGTGCACATTTGTAACAAACACCCATTGCTTAGCTCTACGTTTCTTTACATAGGTAATTCTTCCAACCAGGCAAATGTGAAATAAAAGAGTCAGAAGACTCACATGCCAATCGGACTCGTGCTTCAATTACCCAACGAATGTCATTAGAAACACCATGGATTGTCAGTAACCTCATTCGTTCCAATCGAGCTTTGTAAACTTTCATCAGAGATTTTTGAGGGAGAGAAGGGAATTGCTTGCGAAGATTTGCGAGAGCTTCTTCCATCTTGAAATGACTAAACTTGCAAAAATTAAACACAAAAAAATAAAACACACCAGATCACAATATATACAAAAATTGCATGGGTTGCCTCCCTCCTAGCGCTAAGTTTAGAGTCTTCAGCTAGACGTGACTTCTCGAACGTTAAGCTGGATCTGAAAGTGTAACACTCTCTTTTTGTTGCTCAAATGATTCTCCCCAGTAGTGCTTGACACGCTTGTTTTTAACCTTGAATGTTTTGTTGGAGTCAGGATCATGTATCTCAACGGCTCTATCTGGTAAAACTTTGGTGATCACAAATGGACCTGACCACCGTGATTTTGGCTTCCGTGGGAAGAATTTCACCCTTGATTTGTTTAACAGTACCTTCTGCCCTAGTTCCAGTTGTATGCGCACTAACTTCTCATCATGTCTCTTCTTGCCCTTTTCTTTGAACAATTTGGCATCCTCAAAAGGCTGTATGTGAAATTCCTCCAAGTCGTTGAGCTGGTGGATCTTTTTCTCTTTTGTTGCTTGTAGTGCAAGAATTGGCTCTTTCAGTGTAAAAGTTGCTTTATCTTTAGGCTCCACAGGCAATTGACATGTTTTAAGTTTGTCAATAGAACTTTGCATTGCATTGGAGTTCTGAATGGTACTGTGTATCACATCAAGTCTGAAACATTCCTCCTTCTTTTCATCATTTGGGAAATTCATGGCCTTGAAAACATTGAATGTTACTTCTTGGTCCTGTACCCTCATGGTTAATTCTCCTTTTTGTACATCAATAACGGTTCGACCTGTAGCCAAGAATGGTCTCCCGAGGATGATTGGCACGTCTGCGTCTTCCTCCATATCAAGGACAATAAAATCTGCTGGGAAAATGAATTTGTCAACCTTGACTAGCACATCTTCAACTACACCTCTCGGAAATACGAGCATTCTATCAACAAGTTGTAGTGAGACTGAAGTTGGCATTGTTTCTCCAATCTGCAGTTTCCTGAAAATAGAAAAAGACATCAAGTTAACACTTGCACCTAAATCACACAAAGCCTTACCAAAGTCATGTTCTCCTATGGTGCATGGAACAGTGAAACTGCCAGGATCTTTCAACTTTGGGGGAAGTTTCCTCTGAATGATAGCGTTGTATTCTTCTGATAATGCTACTGTCTCGTAATCTCCCAATCTCCGCTTTCGTGAAAAAATGTCTTTCATGAATTTGGCATAGCTGGGCATTTGTTCCAACGCTTCTGTAAATGGAATGTTAATATGCAGCTTTTTGAAGATCTCCAGGAAACGAGAAAACTGCTTGTCCAATTTGTTCTTCTGAAGACGCTGAGGAAAATATGGAGGTGGAATGATCTGTTCTTTTTCCTTTGCTTCTTTTTCCCCAGTCAGTTGCCCTGTTTCTTTTGGAACTTCCTCAGCAGTTGTTTTGGCTCCAACATCTTTGTTGATTTCAATACCGCTTTTTAACATGATGGCATGACACTGCTCATTCCTTATGTTCCTTGGATTTGGTTCTGTGTTGCTACGAAAAGTATCTGGCGGTCTGTAACTCTGAACATTTGCCAGTTGTCCAATTTGATTCTCCAGTGCTTTGATGGAAGCTGATTGGCTCTGAAACATAGCATCATACTTTTTTAACTGAGTCAGCACTTCTGCTATTCCTGGTTCATTTGTTTGCTCTTGGCCTTTGTTCTATTGCTGGAATTCAGGTGGTGGATAGTTCTGCTGTTGGAATCCAGGTGGTGGATTGTTCTTTTGCCCTGAATTATTGCCCCATGAAAAATTAGGATGATTCCTCCACCCTGGGTTGTAGGTGTTGGAATATGGATTGTTCCACTGTCTGTTGAAATTGTTGACATGATTAACCGTCTCTTTAAGTTGGTTGTAAGATTCTGACTCAGGTATTCCTCCAAATGGTGAACTTGTGGATCCACCATTAACTTTCATGTTAAGAATTTCCAGATTTTTGTAAATCACATCCAGCTTAGAATTCATTGCTGTGTTGGCTCCAACTTCATAAATTCCTGCAATTCTTTGGATCATGCTCCTTTCTGTTGGCCACAATAAGTTGTTTTTGGCTATTTCTTCAATTAAGTCCCAGGCTTGATCTTCTCATTTTGCCATTAAAGCTCCTCCAGCAGCAGCATCAATTGTCGTTCTCATTATTCCAGAAAGTCCATTATTGAAAGTTTGGACTTGAAGCCATTTTGGAATCTCATGGTGAGGAAATTTCCGGAGCAAATCTTTGTACCTTTCCCAAGCTTCACAGAGGGATTCTGAATCTTGTTGTACAAAGGATGTGATGCCATTCCTCAGCTTTCCGGTTCTGGCTGGTGGAAAGTACTTTGCAAGAAATTTGGTGGCTAAAGTGTTCCAAGTTGTGATAGAACCTGCTGGTAGAGAATGTAGTCAAGCTTTAGCTCTGTCTTTCAGGGAATATGGAAAAACTCGCAGTCTCATAGATTCTTCTGATGCTCTGTTGTAGTTGAAAGTACCACAACTTCCAGGAAGTTGCTGATTGTGGGCATTAGGATCTTCAGTTGCATTTCCCCCAAATTGTACTGATTGCAGAATCATCTGGATGCATGTTTTGATGTCACATGCATTTGCTGGTAAGGGAGGAAGTACAATACAGGAAATGAGTCTGTCAACCACCGGAATGGTTCTGTCTCGAATGGGAATTGGTGGTGCAACTTCCAAAGGTTCAGGTTCCATGTTGACTAAAGCTTCTTGGCCTTCTCGCATTTCTCTTCTCAACTGTCTGATGGTTCTTTCAATTTCTGGGTCAAGCGGTCGAAGTTCAAAGCTTCTGGTTCGTCTCATGTAGTTTCTGAGAACCTGAAACACAAGAAAACAAAAATAATAAGTAAAAAGAAAATTAGATACAAGTAAAGGTATATAACCTTAAAACTAATAGTGAAAGATAAATAAGTCCCCGGCAACGGCGCCAAAAACTTGACCGGCGTAAACACACACGTATAACGCAAGCGTACGTATCATTCAAGTAGTATAAAAATATCGATCCCACGAGGACTTAATATCTAAGCTATTAATTTTATGAGGTCAAATGATTACTAGTATCTAACAGGTTGTTTGATTGATTTGAAATGGTGACGATTCTAAATTTAAAAACAAGTAAATAAAATTATTCGATAGTAGATTTAAGAAAATTCAATATTAAAAACTATTTAGGGTTGTGATTTCTTCCAATATCATTTTAAAGATGAAGTGGTTATCTTAAAGTTAGGTAATATATTGATTTATTAACCTGGAACACTAAATTATGTGTAAGCCTCTGTCGATGGTCAGACAAAAATACCCAGTTTAACCCAATTGAACCATATGTCTATGTCAACCAAATTACCTGGATTCATTAAGATTAAGTTCCAATTATGGCTACCCCCGCCCGACAGGTATATTCCTATCCTGTAAGGAAATCTATTAAAGGGTTATTTATCCTCAAGGAAGATCGTGGGCTATTGAGTCTAAGGCTGAAACCTAAAATCCTTATGTCTAGTTCATTTTAGATTTACCAGATCAATTTTATTAATGGCCAGTTAATGAAAAAGCATTAAGATTAAGACTCAATAAATAAATCTTTATAATACCCAAACTATAATCTAACCCCTTATAAACCGGTGATATTAAAAGTCATCACAACCCCAGATAACTAATTTAGTTACAACACATAACTAAGGCTAGTAAAAACTTGAAAATAAAAGACATAAAGTAAAAATGCGGTAAAGTAAATACTGAAAAGTAAATTACAATGAAATAAAATGCTAAGGTAAAAGGAATTACTTTTACTACTACTAATTTAGATATCTCCCATAATATAATATATAAACTTGTGATAACATTACCAACCAGCCATATAGGCGGTATCCTGATTAAGTCAAATTAAGTCCAACCAGCCATTAAGGCGGTAAAAAGATTTGTCCATGAACCTGCCATATAGGCGATAAGAAAGTTTAATTACCAACCGACCAATCTGGCGGTATCCTTGATTAGTCAGGTTTAAACCAGATTAAAAATGAATTACCAACCGACCAATCTGGCGGTATCATTTTTAAGTCAATATTTTAAATAGTGAATATATTATATTTAAGGGAGATTAATCTAAATAGCAATAGTAAAATAATTACCTTTCACCCTAGCTGGGGAAGTTACCTCCTAATGGTGAATAGTAAAAACTGTAAAAAGTAAAAAAGTAAATTACTATTATTACAAAACGTAATTAAAATTAATTACAAAACTAAAAATTAAAAACTAAAAGAAACTAGAGAGAGAAACTCCCTCTTTACATCAAAGAAATGAGAGAGAGTGGTACAACTGAAACTGAAAATTCGCGCTCTATTTATACTCATCAGTAAGGGTCGCGCGTCGTGACTCTAAGATCGCGTTGCGTCTCGAGTTTTATCGACGTGGCACGCTCTGGTTCGTCGGTTGCAGATTCTGGATAAGGGGATAAGGTGACACGTGGCAAGGTGGTTGGGGCTCAATTATTGTGACACGTGGCGGCTCCTGATTGGTCGGCTAGATTCTTATCCGCCACGTGTCAGATAGGGATAAGAGAGCCTATAATTGATGCTGACGTGGTGATGACGTGGCAACACGTGGCAATTGGACCGTCGGCCTCATAGAATCGCGACACGTGGCACGCTGTGATTGGTTGATGATGACGTGGCAGTTTGACTCGGTCAACCTGTGATATGGACGATGACGTGGAAATGACGTGGAGTGACACGTGGCGACATGTGGTGATGGTGACTGTCGGCACTGTAGGATGATGACACGTGGCACAACGCACATTAGCAAAGACAAACTTTTCTTAGATTCTGATTTATGGACCCGGTGCACGTTAGCACTGTTCGGCGCACGTTAGGCGTCGCGACGCAAATGACTTGCGCGTCGCGACGCGGCAAATTACCAAAATACTTTTTTTGCCAATTTTCACTTTTTTGGCCCAAATCACCTCCAGAGTGTCCTGAAACTTTATTTATCTACAAAATAACAAAAAACACATCAAAATATTCACAAACTCAAGAAACTATACAAAATATTATGTTAAATTAGTGGGAAATAGTGATAGATTTACCACTCATCAAATACCCAGTTGCTCGTAATAACATTTGAATTACTTGCATCCAAATCAGGTCCCGTTATCAGTCATAACCTGTCGTGGTATCCTGAACTTGCTGATTATGTACATGAACTTCTCGATCTTTGTTATTGCGATCATGCTCAGTGGTTATGATTCTACCCACTTAGTGAAATATTCTACAGCGACAATTGCATGTTTGTAATTGCCACAGGCTGTAGGTAAGGAATCGATCAAAATCCAGGCCCCAGATAGCAAATGGCAACAGGCTCACCATTGATTACAAGTAAGCGGGTGGTGCCTGTAGGACTTTGGCAAAATGCTGGCCCTTATCGTATTTTCTTACTAAGTCTAATGCGTTATGCTTCATCGTGAGCTAATAGAAACCTTGTCTTAAAACTTTATGAGCTAAGGAAAGCCCCCCGATATGGATCCGACAGTGGCCGTAGTTGATGTCGCGCTTGACTAGGGTTACATCATCTCTGTCGATACATTGTAAAAGCGGGGTTGAAAACCCTTACTTGTAAAGCCGACCATCATAAATGTGGCACTTAACATCTTATGTGCAGAGACTCTTAGCTTTATTTTTATCATGAGAAGTAGTACCATTTTCCAGGTATGCCACTATGGGACTCATCCAAGAGTTGAAAGATAGTTGGATGGCCATCGCTAGCTCGCTCATTTTAATGCTAGGTTTCTTCACGAGCTCGAATGACACATTCTTCAGCAGCTTTCGATCCAATGATGTCGCCATCCGGGCTAAAGCATTCTCATGAAAATTCTAAGCTTGTGGTACTTGGTGGATTTCATAATGTGACAAGTTAACATACATGTTTCTGGCCTACTCGAGATAAGTTGCCATCCCCTTATCACGAGCTTGGTATTTGCCAATAATTTTTCGAACGATCGACTGTTAGTCGTTGTAGACTTTAATATTTTATACTCGTAGCTCACTTGCCAATATCAACCCCGTGAGTAGTGCCTCATATTCCACCTTGTTTTTAGAAGTCGAGAAGTCAAAGTGAAGCGCGTACTGTACCTCGTGTTTTCCAGGGCTTATCAATAGAATGCATGTTTCTGATTTACCATTTCACAAGGACTCATCAACTTAAAGCTCTCATCAATGAGTGTCGTTTTTGTTTTTAGGTCGTTCTTAAGGAATTTCATTAGGTCGCTCGGCCGATGCCGAAAATTCGACAATGAAGTCGGCTAGAGCCTGACCGTTTATCGCTGATCGTAGCTTGTACTCGATCTCATACTAGGCTAGCTCCACGGTCTACTTGATTAGTTGTCCTGAGGTGTCTGGCTTCTGCTACACCTGCTTTAGTGGGTAGTTTATCAACACTTGAATGCTATGGGCCTGAAAGAAATGCCATAGTTTTCTGGACGCGACGACCAAGCAATGAGTGAGCTCCTCAAACTATGGGTACCTCGTTTCAGCTTCCAACAACCACTTGCTCACATAGTATACAGATCGATGATTATTTTCTTCCTCTCTGTCAAGGACCACGTTGATCATGTTTTTGGAGTCGACCAAGTAAATCACGAGCTTCTCAATCTCTTTTGACTTTGCCAGCAACAAAGCCTTCCTCATGTAGCCTTTCAACTTTTGCAATGCGGCATCACATTTCTCGGTCCATTCAAATATTTTGTCACCCTAGAGGACATCAAAGAATGAGATGTAAAGATCTATCACTCATAAGTGAATCTGCTCAGTGTCGTGACTTGCCTCTTCAATCATTGAACATCTTTTGATGTGTGAGGTGATTGCATGCTCCTCAACGCCTCTATTTTTTAAAGGTTGAATTCGATACCACCAAGTACGGGGTTGGCCAACCAAGTTAGGTAGTATGCTTTCCTGATGAACTTGTTGGCGATGAGCCTATCAACCTTCTCTTTTAGCGCGACGTAGCACTCTATATATTCATCGATTTCCTATTCATTCTCAATAGCTTGTGATTGGGCTCAATGTTCAAGTTATGGGCCAGGACCTCAAGGTCAATCCCTACCATGCCATTGTGGATCCATGCGAAGACGTCTGCGCTCTCTCTCATATATTAAGTAGTTGTTCCTTGACCTCGGGCTTTAAATTTTTACCCACTTTCACGCACCTACTTTGATCATTGCTATTCAGGGGGACGTCTTCCAATTCTTCCACTGGCCCCGTTGAGTCACTGTTACCTATCTTCTTGGGGTCCGGATCACAACTTCCACATGTCGTTGGTGGTCCTTGGTGCATCATCATCATGTCTTTGCCTTGGGCACCCATTTTCACAGCTATTTCATTACATGCCCGCACATATTTCTGTTCGCCTCGTACACAACCGACCCCATCTCGAGTTGGGAATTTGGCACATATGTATCGCGTGGATGTGATAACTTCCAAATCATTTAGAGTAGGTTGCCTCGGTATCGCTTTGTATGATGATGCACAACCAACCACGAGAAAGTCGACTAGTATGGTCTTAGATCTCCCATGCTCACCCAGAGCTAGAGGTAAGATGATCATTCCACTCGATATAATATAGTCTCCAGTGAACTGATAGAGTGGGTCATGAGCGTGCTTCAGATGCTCAGGTCCCAAATCCATCTAATCATATGCACTCTTAAAGAGCACGTTCACCGGGCTCCTATAGTCTGTCATCACTTGTCGTAAATCAATATTCCCCACTGCTATTTTGAGGACTATAACATCATTATGTGGCCAGTGCCAGCCTCATGCATCTTCTTCTCTGAAAGTTATCCTCTTAAGCCTGACAAACTGTTGATGTCGCTTTTCGAAATACATAAAAGTCATCAAAGGTCGGGCCGCATCCCTAATATATCGAATGTGGGACGTGTTTGACGATCATGTCATATACGGGCCCTCATGGATTATGTTGATGGTTTTATTGATTGCGCCTTGTTTCTACGGGGTTCCATTTCATGTTTGTTATCGCAGTGACCGTTGGTCATTATGCCACTGTGACTATCCCCCAAGCCACACCACATAGTCTCTTAAATATGCTCTTCTTATCAAATCCTCGATGGCATCTTTAAGCTCGAAACAATCCACAATCACATGCCCAACACCGTTATGGTAGTGACAGAACTTCTTGGTATTTCTGTGGGGGGAACACCATTGGGCGAGGTGCCCAAATTCTTCTATGTGTCGCTCCATCATAAAAATCTTATTGCGGGCATCTGACAATTTGATATAGATGTCAAAACAACCTATCTTCAACTGAGAACAGTCATTCCTCTCATTTTAGCGACTGAGAGGTTGGCGAGGTTGTCCCTTTTGCGTTAATCCAATTATTGTTGTGCCTTTCCCCATTTTATTGTTGTTATCCGAGCTATTTTCTCCGCTTCTTTTGTCGTGAGTAGATTTCTTCGAGCCGAATGTCTTAACCATATGGATGTATTGATGTGCTCACTCATATAATTCATGTAGCTTTCTCATGGGGGACTTGTAGATGTTCTTATAAAGTCTGACATTCTTATCCAAGCCTACCAGATCACCGTAAGCACACTCTTGTCAAAAGGTCTGTCGATATAGAGCTTGATTCCCGTTGAAAATGAGCCAAAGTAATCATTTAGTTGCTCATCTTGTTTCTGATAGATTGCTACGAGGTGACATAGTGAGACTAGTTTCCATCTGAGAGCCTGATATTGTTGGATGGACATCTCCTGGCATTGCTCCCAGCTCGAGATACTTCATGTTGGTAGACTCTGTAGCCATTTCCTGGGTACCTCGCCTAGCATCGTTGGAAAACACATACACTTGACTCTGTTGTTAGTTGTCACCTGATCCATCTGAACCTTGAACACGTCCAAATGGATGAATGGATCGCTCGTTGCCTCGTAGGTGGGGACAGTTGACATTTTAAAGTGATCGGACAATGGCTCATTGGAGATCTCCCGAGTGAAGGGGCTCTGCTCAATTTATCCGTTCACAGCCTCTGTTGGTGAGTCTTATACATATTCCAACCTTTCCAGGTGTCGCACGAGCTTCCAAATGTCATTATCTCACAACCTCGATATTTATGCCACTAATTCCCTACGTGATCTGAAACCTCGCTATTTATGCCACTGATTCCCTACGTGATCGGCCGTTTGAACGCGACTCTTGGTCCATATGACGTGGGTGGTTTGGTTGGTCCTGAGTGCGCTACCCTTGTTGTTGCAGTTAGACCCGGGTACTGATCTGATTCGGAACCAGAACCGAACCAGTAGGAACTGGACGATTTTGGTTCCAACCGATTCCGGAATCGGAACCGAATTTGTTAGGTTCGGTTAGGGTTTTACCCTAGCCGAATCGAATACAATCGGATAGTTCCAATTGTTCGAAACGGAACTGTTGGAACCGTCATGTTCCATGGTTCTAATCGAAATTGTATGGCCCAACAGCTACTAGTCGTTGGGATGGGAGGAGGGAGCAACGGCTCACCGCTGCCTTTAATTTTTTTGTTAGATGTTAAATATATATGTAATTACTAAATTAACCTTAATAACACTAATAACATGGCTAGTTTTAGGGACAATTTATGTATCATAAAAATAATCCAAAAATATATAAATAAGAATCATTCTTCATTTTTTCAACACACCAATTTACATTCTCAATTCTCTCAATTTCTTTAATTTTCTCATTCTGAATTCTCTAATCTTCAATTTCTCATATTGATTTAATTTTACAATTCTTCAATATTAACAAAAATGACAAGCCATCTAAGAACACCATGTCCAATCTGCCAAATCAAGAGAGCGGCCAAAATATCGGTACACGGAGAAGAGAAGTTAAGTCCCGATCTTCTGATATTTTCAAAATTCATTTTCATTTAGTCGAGACTGAAAATGAAGGTACAAGAGCAATATGCAACTATTGTTGTGTATCTTACAAATTTACGGCTGCTATGCCAATATGAATAAACACTTGGATAGACATAATGTCGCTGAAATTGGACTTGATACAACACAGATTTAAATGGATAGGTACACTTCATCTAGTAGATGTACAAGTTCTTTAGATTTATTTAAATATTCTGATGCTAAAAATAGAGAAGAATTTGCTAAATTTACTTATATGATACATATTTCTTTAAGTTTTGGTGAAAAATTACTTTTACTAATTATGTTCGAAATGCTTTAAATCCTGCTGCCTGTAAAATGTCTCGAAATACAACAAAACGATAAATTTTTAAATTATACAAAGATGATAAAATTATTTTACATGAAATATTTAAAGATATTAAAGGTTGTTTTTATATTTGTTCTGATATTTGGAGTGACCATGGTCAAATACACTCATACATGGGTGTGACTTGTCATTGGATAGATGCATCATGGAACATGTAAAAATGACTTATTGCATTTAGAGTTTTTGATGAGCAACATACTGTATAAAATATTTATAGAAAGATTAAAGTAATTTTTGATGATATGGTTTATTAGGTAAAATTTTAACAATTGGTTTTGAAAATGCATCTGCAAATACTGCATCAAATATAGATTTAAAAGAAATATGCCAACTAAATTTGGGGGGTCGATTTTTTCATGTTCGTTGCACATGTTATGTCCTTAATTTATGTGTTCAAGATGATCTGACTTTTTTAGAACATCACATTAATCCTATTAAGATTACACTTAATTGTATTTGGTCATCTTCTAATGTCAGGAAAGAATGGGCCAAGTTTTATAAATTAAATGGTGTTAAATCGGTAAAATTTTTACGAGATGTTCCAACTCGTTGGAATTCAACTTATTTTCTTTTAACTCAAGCTTTTCAATACAAAGATGTATTATGCAGTCTTTTTCCCTACATGTTTAACATATAACACTTTTACCTAGTCAATGAGATATTTGTGAAAAAAAAATAAAACTTTTAAATATTTTTAATGATGCTACAAATATTTTTAGTGGAATATTATTTTAATTGAAACTATTGTTGTTATAAAGAGAAAATAATTGACTTATTTTAAAGACATTCCATTACTTTATCTTATTGCCACGGTTTTTTTATCCTAGATTAAATTAGAAGGTTTGAATAGTGGCTTACAAACTTACTATGTATTTTTAGGAATAGATGATGAAATTAATATTAGAAAAATAATAGATGGAATAAAACTTAATTTAACATATTTATTTAATAATTATGTTAGTATATATAACTTGCAATCATCAGGAAAATCTAGTAGCGAAACCGTAATACATTCAAGACTTAGCGTAGCTGATCATTGGTTACTACAACGAAATAAAAACAGAGGGATATAATGACTAACAACTCGAAATTAGATAATTATTTATCTACCAATTTCGAATTTCCTCCTAAAGTTTAGTAAGTAAAAATTTTCAAGTACTTGACTGGTGAAACCAACATCAAAATATCTATAATATTTTATCAATTATTGCTAAAGAGGTGTTGGCAGCACCTGTTTCCATCGTTGCAGTTGTACAAGCCTTCAGCTTATGAGGTAATTTTTTGGAAGTGAGACGGTCTTCATTACCATTTGAAGACTGAGATGATCCGAGGTAATAAGAAGATGCCCCCGATGACTTTGAAGACTTGTTCGATAATGTATTTGCAAACGCAAGCGGAAAGAGACCTGAAGGATCAACAACATGCACATATAATAATGATGAGTAAATAATTGTAATGAGGAAGTGAACTATCTCAAAAATATAATGGAAGTACTTGAGCTTTGATTCCTGTCACCCCTAAAGGATACATAGGCAACTTAAGTATTTAAAAATTTAAGTTCAAGTTCTTTTATTTTATTTTTAATTTAAGTTTTTAATTTAATGTAATATAAATTCAAATTAATAATTTTAAATAATTTTGAAATCCCATTTTTATTTTTAAAAAAATTAAAATGTAAAATTTTAAATTAATTAAAAAAACCAAAATCGAACCAGAACCGTCCAGTTCGGTTCCAGTTACCGGTTCCAAATTCTTATGGAACCGGGAATCAGACGGTTCGATTTCGATTCGGAACCGAACCGAACTAGTGGCCAGGTCTAGCTGCAGTGGCACGCCTCTCATGTCACTTCGCTGGGCCTGATCGGCCCTCGAGCGCTGAAATGCTTCTCTCAGGTTGTGATACTATGCTAGACGTTGCTAGACCATTCCTCTGTTCGAGGGGATGTAGGTTGACTGCTCGTCTTTATTCCTGTTGCGCTGGACATGACGACGGCCAATATCATCAATAAAAATAAAAAACCATTAATATTACCTAGGAGCTCGAGCGAGGCATTCCTTACGTGTTCTCGACCCACGCCATCACTGTTGCCATGCTCGCGGTCATCAACATGATCCTGTTGTGATAGTCATTGAGAACGTTTGTGGCTAAGCCAGCGACTTCGCGAGCTCCCTACAGTTCTTTTTCATGCTGTTCGCGTTGCAGTTGATTCTGGGCCAGTTGTTGCTCAGTTTAAAACTCTTCACACATAGTATTTTCCATCTCATTCTGTCTCCCAATCTAAGCTTGGGATCGCGTGGCTAGCCTACACTGTTTTGCTTCATGTCCTAAGTGTTGGACAATTATGACCCATAGCATCACTATTTGTACATAACATGGTGTTGTTGTACAAATTAACTATGTGACAAAGGAAATTGCTCTTTTATCATTTGTAATTAGATTACCAAGATATATAAATGATAAAAGTCCATATGATTAGTACCAGATTAATAAGATATGAGACAATATTAATCCACTAAGATTTAATCATTAAATATCCCTAGTCGCAACATTATCGAGACTGGACATCGATAATGCGGAATATACTAGTATTACATTTGTGCGTGTTATGGAAGCGTAATGACATAGTTCTCATATATTTGGGTATTGGATACTCATGCAAGTGTAATATGAGGTTCTGTTTACCGATGGTATGGAAACAGCTTCGCTCTGGATAGACCCCTCAGAATCCCATTGGTATTATGACTATGTGTCTATGGGAATCCGAATCAGGGTAGGTGTATTTGGTCTTAACCTGAGACTTGCATCACTAAAAATTACGACAATCAGTATACTTTGGTTTTGATCGTCCGAGGCTTTAACAGGTTCTGTGTACGCCTCTTCTGGGTATACTGAGAATCATAGTGTATTGGGTGTGATGTCAAGATGGAAATATCACTTCAGTCATATGGAGATGATGATCACATAGGATACGAAACTGGTACTCTTAAGTACTGCAGTCATCGGGATAATATGACTAGGTCATGATTATCCGATTATAGAGACTAGTTACCAGAGATCCGATATATGCTTCGTACGGGGCAGACACAATTCCAGCCCTAGGCCTAGCATGTGATATCGATATTGGATCGTAATACGCAATACTAAGTATACTACGCCTGACAAAGATTACAAATTCCTTAAAAGAATATTTCTGGACAATTGGGTAGGCACGGTGTTTTGCTAGAAGCCAACCATGTCTTGTAAATCGGTAAGAATGTGGTACCGGGTACGCACGTATTCAGATAGTTCGATAACCGGATTTACTGCCAACATATCCAGGGATCTCATGGGTCGCTTCCCGAAGATTCACCAATGACGTTTGACTCGAACAGAATTAATCTGAGATTAATTATGAGAGAGAGAAAATTAATCTATGATTAATTACGGCGAGAATTTATCTGGGATAAAATTCAAATAGTAGAGAGAGAACGATTAATTTGGAATTAGTCGATTAAATAATATATTCGATATATTAAATGAAATTAGATTTCATAGCGGAATTAAAATGGAATTTTAATTCGGGCGAACGAATTAATTTAGAATTATTTCACGAGCGACTTTCGTAATAATTTTGAGAGGCATTATTATTTAATTAAATTTAATTTAATTAAGTCGCAACGGAAAATTCGTTAATTCAGAATTAACGAACCCGAGCCCGAAATGTGTTTAGCGGGCCCACTCGAATTTTGAATTTAAAGTGGGTCCCACAAGTCAAATCACTAGTCAACTTTATCACCTTTTTGGTTGATAGAAGTTGGTAGAGATTTTGGTAACTTGTCTTATACATTTTGTTGATTTGTGAAAGACATTTACCAACTTGACTTTTTGTAAATGGATTTTTGATTTTGGAAATTAGACATACATTAAAACAATTGAAACACATCTCTCTTTTTCTCCCTAAGGCTTGGCCGAATCCACTCTCTCTCCCATTCTCCAAAATGGCGTGAACCTAGGGTTCATGTGTGATGATTTTGTTTCAAAATCTTGCATGCTAGCACATCTAAGGAGTCATACAAAGGTGTTAGGGAAACCATTCCCTCGAGTTTGGAATTCAAGAATCAAAGCTTGGAGCTCAACATATAAACAAATGAGAGCTTGGAGCACTACACAAAGGTTGGAATTTTTGTTATCTTCACATCATAATAACTGATCAAAGTGAGTATTTTTCCGCAACTTACTTTGTTAATTCACACAATTTTATGCTTAATAGATCCTTGGCATGTTCTAGGAGAACCCAACACTAAGGCCCAAGCCCGTTGTTTCCTCATCTCTTATTCTCAGTTGAGATTAGAGGGATAAGAGGTGGCAAGTCATCACTGTCAGTGGGCGAAGCTCTCCAGCTTGCGTTGCTGTTCGAAGCAGAGCGACTATTCCCTTTTTTTGTAGGTTTGCCATTGAAATCTAGGGTAATTTTGTATAGAGCAACCGTCATTCTAGAGCCAAAATATTGATGGTCAAAACTAGTCAACACCGAGATCAGACAAAGTGAATGGGATGCATACTATTTTGAACGTGGTTCGGCCAAATCAAGAGCTTACATCCATGAGCCTCTCTTATTAATGCGATTACAATTGTACAAAAAGCTCAGTATTCTCTCTTAATTTGGGTAGAGTTTCAGTATTGTTTTTTCGTCTCTCATCTCTTACAATGATTTCACCGCTCTATTTATTGTTATTGTCCTATACATGACACAATATCTCTAAACAATGATTTGTGTGTGAATAATCAAGTGAAAGTAGCGGAAATACTCACATTGATCGGTTGAGAAATTTCAAAAAATTCTTTGGATGATGAAGCCCCAAGCTTTGTTGAGTTGTTCCAACTCTTGGGTGAGTTTCCCTATCACCTTGTTTGACTCTCAAAGTGC
This sequence comes from Zanthoxylum bungeanum, assembly GCA_019454045.1. Classification (NCBI taxonomy): domain Eukaryota; kingdom Viridiplantae; phylum Streptophyta; class Magnoliopsida; order Sapindales; family Rutaceae; genus Zanthoxylum; species Zanthoxylum bungeanum. The sequence goes on along the minus strand of SKCR01026073.1, from coordinate 21,057 downwards.
TAGCTTGACCAATTTTTGAATCAAAAATTTTCCCAAGGAAGAAGAGAGGATTCGACAATGGTGAATGGAAAGGAAAGAGAGAACTGTGAATAGTGAGTCAAGTTGGTTTTTGTGTGTATTAAATAATCCAATTACTTCGGTTAAATCTCATAATTAATCTCAGATTAATTCTGTTTGAGTCAAATATCATCGGTGAATCTTTGGAAAGCGACCCAAGAGATTCCTGGATATGTTGGCAGTAAATACGATCATCAGACTATCCGAACACGTACGTACCCCGTACCACGTTCTCACCGATTTACAAGACATGGTTGGCTTCTAGCAAAACACCGTGCCTACCCAATTCTCCAGAAATATTCAACGAGGAATATATAATCTGTATCAGGCGTAGTATACAAAGTATTGCGTAATACCATCCAATATCAAATGTCACATGCTAGGCCTAGGGCTGACTCTGTGTCTGCCCCGTACGAAGCATATATCGGATCACTAGTAACTAGTCTCTGTAATCGGATAATCATGACCTAGTCATACTATCCCGATAGCTGTAGTATTTAAGAGTATTAGTTATGTATCCTGTGTGACCATCATCTCCATATGACTGAAGTGATATTACCATCTTGACATCACATCCAATACACTACGATTCTCAGTAAACCCAATATAGGCGTGCACAGAACCTGTTAAAGCTCCGGACGACCAATACCAAAGCAAACTGATTGTCGTAAGTATTAGTGATGCAAGTCTCAGGTTAAAGATCACATACACCAACACTGATTCGGATTCCCATAGACATATAGTCATAATACCAATGGGACTCCGATGGGTCTATCCAGAGCGAAGCTGTTCCCGGTCCAACGGCTAACATAACCTCTTATCACACTTGCATAAGTATCCAATACTTAAATATATGAGAACTATGTCGTTAAGCTTCCATAATGCGCACAAGTGTAATACTAGTCTATTCCGCATTATCGATGTCCATTCTCGATAATACTACGATTAGGGATATTTAATGATTAAATCGTTCGTAGATTAATATTGTCTCATATCTTATTAATCTGATTTAACCATATAGACTTTTATCATTAATAATCCAAGTAATCCAATTACATAATGATAAAATAGCAATTTCCTTTTGTCACATAGTTAATTTGTACAAAAACACAATGTCTATTACAAATAGTGATGTTATGGGTCATAATTGTCCAATAATCTCGTACTTGGCTCATAGTCAATCACTCAAGTATCTAACACCTGAACTATGTACATGTCGCTCAAACTTTTGCTGAGAAATAGCTTTCGTGAATGGATCTGTAATGTTATCATTTGATGCGATCTTCTCGATCTTCACATCGCCACGATGTATGATCTCACGAATCAGATGAAACCACCGAAATACATGCTTGGATCGTTGATGAGACCGTGGTTCCTTAGCCTGTGCTATATCCCCGTTATTGTCACAATATAAAGGTACGAGCTCAACTGCTAATGGAACTACTCCTAATCTAATTAGGAATTTACGGATCCAAACTGCTTCTTTTGCTGCCTCAGCTGCAGCAATATATTCCACTTCTGTTGTTGAATCGGAAATAGTCTCTTGCTTGGAAGATTTCCAGCTCACTGCTCCGTTGTTCAAACAAAATATGTACCCCGATTGCGACTTACAATCGTCTTTATCGGTTTGGAAACTTGCATCGGCATACCTAGTCACCTCAAGTTCTCCTTCCCCATAGACTAAGAAGACATCCTTAGTTCGTCTAAGATACTTAATGATGTTCTTTACAACAATCCAGTGACCATCACTTGGATCCGCCTGAAAGCGACTGCACATACTCAAATCATATGAGACATCAGGTCGCGTATATATCATGGCGTATATGATCGATCCAACTGCGGAAGCATACATAATCTGACTCATTGCATCTCTATCATCTTTAGTTTTAGGACACATGTCCTTAGATAGAGAGACGTCATGTGACACCGGAAGCAGCCCCCTCTTGGACCGATCCATGTTGAATCTCTTCAACACTTTGTCAATATACGAGCTCTGGGAGAGTGCCAGCAGCTTTCTAGATCTATCCCGGTAGATCCTTATTCCTAGAATAAAGGCTGCTTCTCCCAGGTCTTTCATGGAGAATTTTAATGAAAGCCAGGCTTTCACCGATTGCAGCATGGGAATGTCATTGCCTAAAAGCAATACATCATCAACATATAGGACAATGAATGTCAGTGCACTCCCACTAACCTTCTTATATACACAAGAATCATCTTCATTTTGAATGAAACCATATTCTTTTATGATCTCATCAAAACGTTGGTTCCAAGAACGCGATGCTTGCTTCAATCCATAAATGGATCGATTTAACTTGCAAACCTTGTTTGCATGTTTTGGCATGACAAAACCGTCAGGCTGTTGCATATAAACATCCTCCAAAAGGTTTCCATTAAGGAAAGCGGTTTTGACGTCCATCTCTCATATTTCATAATCGAAATATACATCAATAGCAAGCATTATCCAAATGGATTTCATTATGGTAACATGTGAAAAAGTTTCGTCGTAATCGACACCATGTCGTTGACGATACCCTTTCGCTACAAGCCTAGCTTTGTACGTTTGTATGTTGCCTTCCATGTCAGTCTTCCTCTTGAAGACCCATTTACAACCAATAGGCTTAATGCCTTCGGGTGCATCAACTAGTGTCCAAACTTGGTTGGTATACATGGAATCCATTTTGGACTTCATGGCTTCCTGCCATAAAGCAGAGTCGATACCTTGTATCGCTTCCTCATACGTAGTTGGTTTATCCTCCTCAATAAGATTAATTTCTACATGAGGAGAGATCAGAAACCCATACCTCTCAGGTTATTTTCTGACTCTCTCCGACCTACGCGGTTCTTGTGTATTAGAAGATTGTGGAACAGTCTCATCCCTGATGGACTGATCGTGTTCCATGATGGGGTCGGTGACAGGAACAATATCACTCTGATTTTCATCGAGTTATACTTTCCTCCCACTTATCACTGCATCTATGAATTCCTTTTCGAGGAAAACTGCATGAAGAGCAACAAATATTTTGTTCTCTTGTGGGTTGTAGAAGTAATATCCTTTGGTTTCCCTAGGATAACCTACAAATAGGCACTTATCCGATTTGGGTTCTAGTTTGGTACCATCCAAACATTTAACATATGCCCAGCATCCCCAAATCTTCAGAAATGAGAAACCTGGTTTCTTTCCTGTCCATATTTCATATGGAATCTGTCCAATAGACTTTGACGGAACCTTATTCAAATTAATTATTGCACTGTTTAATGCATATCCCCAGAAGGAAATCGGTAGCTCTGTGTGACTTATCATTGACCTTACCATGTCCAACAAAGTTCGGTTTCTCCGTTCGGACACACCGTTCAATTGAGGTGTTCCAGGAGGAGTCCACTGTGAAAGAATACCATATTCTTTTAATCTATCCAAAAACTCATTGCTTAAGTATTCTCCACCACGGTCCGACCGCAATGTTCTAATACTCTTGCTAGTATGTTTTCTACTTCGTGTCGAAACTCTTTGAATTTCTCAAAAGTTTCCGACTTGTATTTCATAAGATACACATAACCATAACGTGATGCATCATCCGTAAAGGTTACGAAGTATTCATATCCACCTCTAGCCTGGCTAGACATGGGCCCGCATACGTCACTATGAACGAGGACTAACAGTTCGGTGGCACGTACACCTTTACCACTAAAAGGTGTTTTAGGCATTTTACCTAATAAACAAGATTCGCAAACATCATATGAATTAGGATCAAATCCGTCCAAGTACCACTCTTCGAAAGTGTGGATATACGAGTCTTGTTAATGTGTCCCAAACGACAATGTCATAAATAAGTCTCATATGTGTTACTCATTTTGAGCCTTTTGTTTGTCATGTTATATGTTTGAGATTCATTTATATTCAAAATATAAAGATCATTATTATCATATGCTGTACATATCAAAATATCATCTTTATATACAAAACACCCAGTGTTCTGGAATACAAAGGTATACCCGCATCGGGTTAAACTAGATACAGAGATGATGTTTCTAGTCAAACTAGGTACAAAATAACAGTCACCTAATGTAATTACATGCCCCGATGGCAGATTCAAAACATAGGTACCAACGGCCAAAACAGCGACTCTCGTCCCATTTCCAACTCGTAGGTCGATCTCACCTGAAGCCAGTCTCATGCTAATCTGTAGATCATGCACATCAGTACATATGTGAGTACCACATCCAGAATCAAAAATCCAATTTTTTAAAACCAGTAGTGGACATGTTTATTTCAATAACAAACATACCTGAAGCCGGAGCCTTGCCCGCCTTGTACTCACGGCAGTCACGCTTCCAGTGACCCCGTTTGCCACAGTGTAGGCAGACGTCTTGGGGATTTGTCATTAGTCTTCCTAGAAGACTGTGACGATTTAGCCTTGCCCTTTTTCTTCTTTTTCTTCACACCCCCAGAAGCCTTCGGCCAAGCCTTGGCCTCCTGGGATGTCGAAGTAAGATGCGCCTCGTGCTTCTTGCCCTTCAGAAGCTCTGGCTCTACTTTTTCACATCGCCATTAACTCTCCAAGAGTATTTTCTTGGTTCATCATATTGTAGTTCATGATGAACCTGCCCCAGCAATCGGGCAGAGACTGTAAGATCAAACTATGGAAGTCTCGGCCTCGAAGGTAATGCCCAACTGACCTAGCTGTTCGATGTCAGCAATCATCTGCGACACGTAGTGGTCGATAGATGTACCCTCTGACATACGTGAGCGAAAGAGCTTCTTTTGCAATTTATACTTATGAGATATAAGATTAGATCTGTGAAGATCCTTCAATTTCAACATCATGTTATAATGATCTGATCCTTTATCCTGACGATGAAATTGAGGAGTCATTGCAGCAAGCATGACGAACTGAGCAGTAAAGTTATCATCTCGATGAGTCTTCCAAAGCTCATGATCTACTGCCCGCTCATATCCGGGCTCAGGCCCGAGAGGTCTCTCTATAACATAGAGCAACTTATCAGATCCCAGGACTATCTTGAGATTCATTTCCCAATTTGAAAAATTTATGTAGTTAAAGACATTCTCGCCAATGATTATGTCCCTAACGCTAATCTTTCCAGTCATCTTGATTTCTATAGTCCAACTATCCAATCAACGATTTCAGGTACACTCAAAATGCAATGGTTACTATAGTCCAATTATATAACCAACTATAAATGGAGTAGAGTTGAGTACAATCCAATTGTTCAAAGAAAGCAATAAAAGATATTAGTCCAACTAATATATATATATATATAACGAGATATAATAATAAAAGAACGCGTATTAGCGAGTATTAAACGAAATTGTAAATTTAATACTAGCCTCCCACTAATTTTCAGTGAGCCTCTAACCCTCTGTTGAGTACTCGGGAAACCTAGTTTCCTAGTGGGCTAGGATCCCGTTAAATAATACACAACCTTGACTTTGGCCAACAAGTTGTATGAAACTTAACTATGTAGATCTCTAAGATCAATTGGATCCCATCCAATTTCTAGATTCGGTAGGTGGACCTCCAAGTCCAAAACATATATCCAATATATTTCCTAACCTTTTCCTCTGAATCAACTAAGCCTTGGCTTTGGCTCAACAAGCTTAATGATTCCAGTTAAGCGCGACCCATTGACAGTGGGAAAGCTTCGTAATCCACGTCGATGTACATAAGTGACCTTGACTTTGGCCAACAAGTCACAAATGCCCAAGACATGCGATATATAACAAAGCTTTCATGGTTCAAACACATCCGCAATGGACAATGATCTTGACTTTGGCCAACAAATCAAATCCAATCTTGGATCTTGAGAGAGAACCACTCAATGGAAAGAAAGCGCTTAATATTAAAGTAAGGGTGTTTTTCATAAATTGGTAACCAATTTATTATCTTTAATTAGGTCTCATCATACACCCTTAAACATGCATTCTAAAAGCATAATAAGGCGCGATAAAATAATAATGATATGCGAATGGATATATAATACAATTTGTTCCTAGAACAAATCTCTCTCTCTTTCATCTCTCCCGCTAGCACTTTACATTCTTCTACCCAATTACATAACACAATAAGAAACCTCATTTGCATTGAGGGGAATTGGTGAGAAGATAAATACAATGAGATAAGGAGGTGAAAGGTTGGACACGCAGGTCCAATTTCAATAAATACCATATTTACAATAATTTCCAAAATTGCCCCCACCCATATAATATCCATCCGATATACATTATTCATACAAATACATCCAAGTATTCACACAAAGCATGTTGTCAATCAATCTAATCCAATTAATTAATCTTCAATTAATGACCATCTAATGTTCATACAACGATTTGATTTGCGCGAGTCCAACTCGTTTAAGAATAAATACTCAAAGTAAGTATTCTTGAATTATATCGAACTATAATTTTAAATCTAATTTAAATTGTATCCAATACTAATTCATGTTTAATTCCAAATTAAACAATTACACTTATAATAGTGTCTTTTTAGACTTGGATTCCAAATCCAATCCGTTTGGGTCTCAAAGGCCCAATTAGCATCCAATACCAATTCAATTAAGTCCAATGGGCTTTTAATTAATTCTTTAGGCATGAACTTTGGCCATTATGGATCAAACCCAATGCCAAGGCCCATTTAGGAATCACCCAATGCCAAAAATCAATTTTGGCCCATTAGGCCCAATTAAATTATCAAAGGCCCAATAGTCATATTTTGGACTTTATGGAAATGGTTTAGGCCCAATTGGATCCAACCCAATTGTCCAAAACCATACTTGGCCCAACCAAGCCCATTTAGCCCAAATACAACAAATTAGATTAACATAATATTCCAAATATCACATTAATCCAATTTAAAGTGTAATTAACACAATTAATTAATTAATCTAATTAATCATGCTTTACTTTCAATTCATGTCCAACACAAATTTAAACAAAATCAATTCATCCAACATGCTTCATACTCACGACAATATGCAAGAAATAACACATCCAATTGTCAAATTTCAAAAATTACCATGAGTAAATCTAGGTCCATAGTTTCGGCCATGTTAAGGGATTTGGGGAAATTTTGATCCAATCAATTTTTCACAATCCAATGATGCACAACTCTTAGTTATCATCATCTAATCATAACCAAACAATCAATTTCGAATTTACATGCTCTAAGCACAAAATCCCCAAATTAAAGTTATGAACCCTAGAGTTCCAAATCAAGTTTAGATGGCTCTGATACTATTGTTAGTGTCCTACACATGCCACAAGATCTCTAAACAATGATTTATGTGTGAATAATCAAGTGAAAGTAGCGGAAATACTCACATTGATCGGTTGAGAAATTTCAAAAATTTCTTTGGATGATGAAGCTCCAAGCTTTGTTGAGTTGTTCCAACTCTTGGGTGAATTTCCTTATCACCTTGTTTGACTCTCCAAGTGCTAGCTTGACCAATTTTTGAATCAAAAATTTTCCCAAGGAAGAAGATAGGATTCGACAATGGTGAATGGAGAGGAAAGAGAGAAGTGTGAATAATGAGTCAAGTTGGTTTTTGTGTGTATTAAATAATCCAATTACTTTTGCCAACCACTTCCATCACAAATTGACAAGTGATGTAAGTTGTGGGTCCCACCACTTTAAATTCCAAATTTAAGTTGGCTTACACAACACACAACTAAGCTTTGGGCTCGGGTTCGTTTAATCCGATTAAACGAATTTTCCGTTGTGACATAATTAAATCCAATTTAATTAAATAATAATGCCTAGCAAAATTATTACGATAGTCGCTTACGAATTAATTCCAAATTAATTCGTTTGTCCGAATTAAAATCCAATTTTAATTCCGCATTGAAATCCGATTTCAATTAATATATCCAATATATTATTTTAGCGCAAATAAATAAATTAAATAGAAAAATCCAATTTAACTATTAAATTTATTTAATCGATTAATTACAAATTAATCGTGTTCTCTCTTCTAGACGAATTTAATCCCAGATAAATTCTTGCCGCAATTAATCCCGAATTAATTTTCTCTCTCATAATTAATCCCAGATTAATTCTGTTCGAGTCAAATATCATCGGTGAATCTTTGGGAAGCGACCCAAGAGATTCCTGTATATGTTGGCAGTAAATACGGTCATCGGACTATCCGAACACGTGCGTACCCCGTACCACGTTCTCACCGATTTACAAGACATGGTTGGCTTCTAGCAAAACACCGTGCCTACCCAATTCTCCAGAAATATTCAACGAGGAATATATAATCTGTATCAGGCGTAGTATACAAAGTATTGCGTAATACGATCCAGTATCGGATGTCACATGCTAGGCCTAGGGCTGGCTCTGTGTCTGCCCCGTACGAAGCATATATCGGATCACTAGCAACTAGTCTCTGTAATCGGATAATCATGACCTAGTCATACTATCCCGATAGTTGCAGCATTTAAGAGTACTAGTTATGTATCCTGTGTGACCATCATCTCCATATGACTGAAGTGATACTCACATCTTGACATCACATCCAATACACTACGATTCTCAGTAAACCCAATATAGGCGTACACAGAACCTGTTAAAGCTCCGGACGACCAATACCAAAGCAAACTGATTGTCGCAAGTATTAGCGATGCAAGTCTCAGGTTAAAGATCACATACACCTACCCTGATTCGGATTCCCATAGACACATAGTCATAATACCAATGGGACTCCGAGGGGTCTATCCAGAGTGAAGCTGTTCCCGGTCCAACGGCTAACAGAACCTCTTATCACACTTGCATAAGTATCCAATACTTAAATATATGAGAACTATGCCGTTAAGCTTCCATAACGCGCACAAGTGTAATACTAGTCTGTTCCGCATTATCGATGTCCATTCTCGATAATACTACGACTAGAGATATTTAATGATTAAACCGTTCGTGGATTAATACTGTCTCATATCTTATTAATCCGATTTAACCATATGGACTTTTATCATTAATAATCCAAGTAATCCAATTACATAATGATAAAATAGCAATTTCCTTTTGTCACATAGTTAATTTGTACAAAAACACAATGTCTTTTACAAATAATGATGCTATGGGTCATAATTATCCAACATTTATAATGCTGGAAGGGTGTTACAATAATATGATAACCGTTGGGGGAGGTAATGATGAGATTACATTGCCATAATTATCCCTAATTTATAAGGATTTAATATTATCTTAAATTAGGGGAGAGATTCTCGGTGATACAGTTATCTTAAGGTGATACTCTTCCCTTTATTAAATTCTTGACCACTTGGGGATGCTCAGAGCTCTATGTAGCCTTATTAATGATTTGCGAGCGGCTGTCTTAGTTGCTCGAGAATACATTATTCACTGTCTCTAGGTCGCGGGAAATGCGTCAATCGAAATCTCTCGTGGGACGATGTGAGCTCGAAAAAGCTTCAGGGGCAGATTATGTCCCAGGTAACATTGGCGAGGTCGGTGGTGGCCTCCCACAATGAGCGGACTACACTTGACGAGCTGAACTATTTTCATTGAGCTTCTTGTACTAGTGGACATGTTTCACTTGATTGAATCCCTCATTTCTACCCATAACAATTTATAATTGATTTTCGGGGATGCTTGTATTGCCTACATAAGGTAATTTAATATTTTAATAAAATTTCTGATTGTGAAATGATGATATGCCTTAATATATTGGAAGTAATTGAAAGAGAATTGTGTTAGCAAATAAGAGGAGAAGACAGGTTAGTTTACAATACCCCCATAAAAGAAAAATGAAAAATGAAATGGAAAGAGTAGATGGGGCCCGCCATAAAATAGCAAAAAAATGCAAGTGCTCTCCTGGTCTAGGGCGAGACGAGAAGTGAGAAAGAGAGAGAGATAGAAATAGAAATAGATAAATAGATAGGGCAACGCAATCAAAGACTCAAAAACAGGCACAACACATTAACATGCCAATAAGAACTTGAACTCGATCTACTTCACTTCTCTCTCTCTCTCTCTTTCTCAGGCAAGTCTCTCTTTCTTCGATTCTAAGATCTCACTCTTTTTGTTTCCCGATAAACTTATTTATTCGTAAAATAGTAGTTATTTACAAATTGCAAATAGTGTTTTTAGATTCAACGCCTTCCGTTTTTCCATATATATATATATATATATATATATCCTCAGCAGCCTAACAAAATAGAGTGTTTGTTTTATGTATTGGTTTCTTAGTTTACTCTTACACTGATTTAAAGGCTGAAAGTTTTCACGATGGCTTTATAGATTTTAGGAACATGAAATAGTTAATTATTGTGGAAATTATTTTTTCAGATGAGATTCACGATAATTATTGCTAATTTGATTGGAATGAAATATTGTTTTTGAAGCTCAAAATGATGCGTTTTACTGTTACAGTGTGTTTTAAGATGACAGAGCCGTCAAAGGTTATTCACGTTCGCAACGTGGGCCACGAGATTTCTGAAGTATGTGCCGTCTCTTTTCTTCTTTTATTTAACTGACTTTCTAACTTTAATTGTTTTAGTTAAGCCTTGGATGTATTGAGTTCCTAAAGGATTATAAGAGGAGCTGGAAATGCGGGAATGTCTACAATACTTGGTTTGAAGGCTTTTGTAGGTTCATTGATCAGGGCTTAAGAGAAGAACTTTATAAGTTTCCAAAAATTGAAGATACGGATCAAGAATTTGAATTTCAATTATTTGTGGAAACATATCAATTGGCAGAACCCTTGCTAAAAGAAAGAGATGCTGTATATGAATCATTCACATATTCTTCTGAATTATATGTATCCGCGGGATTAATTTTGAAAAGCCGAGGGGATATGCAGGAACAAACAATTTTTATTGGAGACTTTGCTCTAATGAATTCTTTGGGAACTCCTATAGTAAATGGAATATACAGAATCGTCATCGATCAAATATTGTAAAGTCCCAGTATCTATTATCGGTCAGAATAGGGCCATAATGGAATGTCAGTCTGTTGGAATATTTGTGAAAGTGTAATATGGTCCGCTCAAGGAAGTTGTTTACCTGTTAAATTGCAAGTATCTTTCTTAAGAGATAAATGTATATCAGTATATGTGCTGGTAGTGGTATTCTTTCCTTATCTCTGTCTACACGGTATATCTGATGAAATTCTATTGATTTTACCAGAATGATTTGCTTCAGCTATTCCAGCCATTTGGAGTCATAACTAAACTTGTGATGCTTCGCGCAAAAAATCAGGTTTTTTAACTTAATGCCATTATGGTGAAGGCAGTTTTTTACTGATTGAAACCCGCCAAACTTTCATGTTTGATTTGTTTTGTCATGTCTGTCCTGTGTTTAGGCTCTTCTCCAAATGCAAGATGTTCCCTCAGCCATCAACGCTCTGCAATTATACGCAAATGTGCAGCCAACCATAAGGTAAAAGACAAATGTTGTGAATGTTTTGTTTGTAGCCATATTTTGAAGATATTTATGACATTTATTTTCTAAACATCAACTTTGCATGTGTGGAGCTATCTAAGCGCAATACATGGCCCTTTATGTCTAATTTCAAGGCTTTATCATTACAGGGGAAGGAATGTTTATGTCCAATTTTCATCACATCAAGAACTAACAACGATGGAACAAAATGCTCAAGGACGAGGGGATGAGGTTGGTACTTTAGCTTGACATATCAGGAGCAAATTAAATTCATATTGTTGGTAAAAAAGGATTGAATGGGATGGGACTTTTTTTATTTTTTTTATGACAGCCATCATTTGAGGATTCCGGACTATCTGTTGTCTTATAATATCACCCTTTATGTTGAGGATAATTTTCTTGATCCAAGTTCTCATCTGATTAAATATGTATAGGGTAATAGGAGAGCTGTTAGTCTATTATTATTAATTGTATTTATTTATTTATTTATTTATATATAGTGTGGATGGCATTGTATGACATAGTAACATTTCAGTACTAAATGGCAGTATCTACCTAAGAATCTGCTTTTATTTATCTTCTGTTCAACCACACCAAATTCACTCCTAGTATTCTTCAGGTATATCATTCTTTTGGATCATTGTCCTCATAGCGAAACTGTGACAGCTGCTTGTGAAGGCTTAGTCTCTGGCTTTACTGATTTTAGCTGAATATTTTCAGTTTTTCTAGACGACAAACTGGAGAAAGAATTGATTCAACTTATGATAGTTGTATACTGTGCTAATTGTGGAGATAGCTAGCCAAGATAATGCTTGTTCAATATTTTGATTTCATTATTTGAGGGAGAATGCATTGAGGGAATGGGTGTCTTTACTTTTTATTTTTGTCACGGGGACTAGTATCTAAGTTCTCTATCTAACCACTACTTCTATTATGATGTGTGAAGCTATTTTGGACTCTCCATTCAAACACAGAGAATAGTATTTTAGCTTGTTTACTCGTCACGGCCGAGAACTAAGCAATCCGATCTCTTTAGTTCTTTCTTTTATTTCTTCTGATTTGACGCCAGTGGTAGTGTGTCATTGAGTTAACAGTAGATCTCCTGCCCTGAATGTATGTGGGTGACCAATAAAATTATTTTTGTGGAGTTTCTTGCTCGTTTTCCATCAGTCGTATTATTTTTTCATTTCTTTGTGTTTTAAGCACCGTCTATATGTTGCATGGTTAATAATTATTTCTTTTAGTTCTTTTCTTTGCCTTTACTTCTCTATATAACCCCTTCTCTCTATCTATACTTCTATTTATCCTCTTCTCTCTCTTCTGTCTCTTTGCTGGACTGCTGTTGGGCACTCTGTGGATGCATAGCCGAACCGAATTCTCTTAGTTACAGTTCATCACATGCTTTACCCTATTACTGTGGAAGTGCTGCATCAAGTTTTTTCTCCTCATGGATTTGTGGAGAAGATCGTCACATTCCAGAAGTCAGCTGGTCAGATTCTTCAAGTTTTCTCTCTCTCTCTCTCTTTTATCTCTATAATTTTGAACGTTAGCTCTCATTTCAATCACGAGCTGTAGGTAGATTTTTTGTTTGATAAATCCTTTTAAATTCATTTGTTTTGATGACCAGTGTTCTAAAGTACCTTTGAAATTGTGTAATATTTGTGGTTTTAAGTTTTAGTCTGATTCAGTGTGCTTTTTGGGGCATTTGTTATTTCTTTTAATTAAGAGATAGCCAGTCACTCCAATAGAGCTGCGTGTTTTGTGTTTTGTTTTAAAAGTTTGTTTTTCTTCTTTTCAACGTGTTGTGCAAACTGTGTAGGATTTCAAGCCCTTATCCAGTATCAAACACGCCAGAGTGCTGTTTTAGCTAGAACTTCTCTTCAGGTACTATTTGATCTTTTTCTTTGCAAATTACTGTGAACTGCAAGTTTGATTCAAGTTTGTTTGCAGACTCTGGTGGTTTGGTTTCTTAAATGAGTTTTCTCATTCTGCTTTTCTGTAGGGTCGTAATATTTATGATGGTTGCTGTCAGCTGGATATTCAATTCTCAAAGTAGGTTATGTAACATTCTGTAAATTATATTTTAATTTGTGTCGTTGTCTCTGTTATCAATTATTATGACTTCCTGCTCCTGGAAATGCATATGCATTTGTGCTTGTTTGATTTCTATTTTTTTCCCATTTGTGTTTAGTAATATCTTATTCATTTTTGTGTTTCAGCCTTGATGAGTTACAAGTGAACTACAATAATGAGCGATCAAGGTGAGATAGCAGTCTATTGGGTTCTCAATTCGCTCTGTTCTATAATTTCACAAATATCTTCTTAGTTATGTTGAATGTTATGTATAATTTTTTTTCCTTTGCTTAGGGACTTCACAAATCCAAATCTTCCTGCAGAACAGAAAGGCAGACCCTCACAAGTATATTTCACTCTCTGCTTGTTGTTCTTGTGCTTAAAACTTGCTATTTGAAGTTTTTAATTGCTGTTTTTTTTTTTTTTTTTTTACCTTCAGATGTTAACTTTTGTATCTATTTTTGGTGCAGCAGTCTGGGTACGGCGATGCAGGAGGTATGTACGCTCCTGGAGCCAGGGCAGGTGCTTAATTTGGTGGTTGCACACTCAAATGTTACCTTTTGCTCATTGATTGTATTTGTTTCATTCATTAGCTAACTGATTTTTTGGGTTTTCTGTCTTCAGTTGCATTTCCACAGGTTGGTACTTGGTATCACTCAGGTCATGGTTTAAGTTTTAAATGAGACAACTTTGTGAGCTGGTGAATATTTGTTTCCATGTGGATGTGTGCGAATGTATAGGACATCAATGGCCTGTCCTCACACCTTCACTTCTTACTATTCAGTATTTCAGTTATCTGTTGAAATATGATCATACCATATTCTGGTACTGCTTTTACCTAATTGCTGGAAATTTTATCAAGTACCATTTGGTTGTGTTGCTGGCCTTTTGAATTGTGAAACTTGGTCTTTCAATTGCCATGTGTTAACTGTTAAGAAGTAAAGATATAAATGAGATTCAGTGTGAATAATAGCTTTGATGAAAACTTAGCGAGGACAAACTTTTTCACATTGAGGGAGGGTTGTGGACACTTAATGCATTCCTATTTCTGACTGCAACATTGATGTTACTGTTCTGGAGTTTAAAGATGAACGGAAAAGAGGCGGTAATGCAACCATAGATTTTCTTTTAGACTCAACCTTATAAATATTCTAGTTTATATTTGGGTCATTTTACACTGTAGCAAATTATAGACACAATTATTTATCTATTTATTTATTGGGGAGTTTTCTTCACATTAATAGAAGTGTGAAAAGTGTGTCAGTCTATGATGCTATTGATTGGTTAGCTCTCATCAAGGTGATTATTCCTCCTTTTTAGATGGCCATGATTGTCATAAATATGTGTTGTGATTTTTCTGAAACATTATTATATTGCTTTATAGTTCTTAAATGGCCCCTGGCCATCACTCAACAAGATTTTCATGCTCTTTTCCTGAAACCAGATGGCCAATGCAGCTGCAATTGCAGCTGCCTTCGGGGGAGGTCTACCTCCTGGAATAACAGGGACAAATGATAGGTGTACGGTCTTAGCCTCCAATCTTAATTCTGATGTGAGTATCTTTGATCTTTCCGTTGTTTATTTTTTCCATTCCAGTTACAAAGTTACTTGATTCGTGACCTTCATTCTTGACAAAATATCACGTTTTCCAGAGAATGGATGAGGATAAGCTTTTTAACTTGTT
This sequence comes from Zanthoxylum bungeanum, assembly GCA_019454045.1. Classification (NCBI taxonomy): domain Eukaryota; kingdom Viridiplantae; phylum Streptophyta; class Magnoliopsida; order Sapindales; family Rutaceae; genus Zanthoxylum; species Zanthoxylum bungeanum. The sequence continues at coordinate 5,830 of SKCR01026073.1, read as the reverse complement.
CTCTCTCTATGGAAATATCATAAGAATCAAACTCCTCCGCAATAAACCAGATCATGCTCTCATTCAGATGGGTGATGGCTTCCAGGCTGAATTGGCCGTGCACTTTCTGAAGGTTTGTTATTATGATGAGAGGTTTTTTACAATATTGACAAGTATTTCTATCTTCTAAAGTAAATTGGTTAGTTTGTGTTCTTGCTAAAGTATGCCTATATGCCTACTGTTGTTATGCGGTACAGGGAGCCTTACTATTTGGGAAGCGATTGGAGGTCAACTTCTCTAAGCATCCCCACATTACTCAAGGTGCTGACACGCATGAGTACATGAACTCGAATCTTAACCGCTTCAACCGTAATGCTGCAAAAAATTATCGTTACTGCTGCTCCCCAACAAAGATGATCCACCTTTCCACTCTTCCACAAGATGTTACCGAAGAAGAAATTGCAAGCCACCTGGAGGAGCATGGCACCATAACGAACACCAAGCTCTTTGAGATGAATGGGAAGAAGCAGGCCCTGGTCCTCTTTGAAACCGAGGAGCAGGCCACTGAAGCCCTTGTGTGCAAGCATGCTAGCTCACTTGGTGGGTCTATAATCCGAATCTCTTTTTCTCAGTTACAGTCAATAAGGGAAAACTCACAGTAAAATGTTGACGATTTCCTAAGCTACGAGGGTCAAGGAATCATATAAACAAGGACATTTTCATGTAGGTGGAGCATTCTTCGTTGTTTTTTCTTGTAACGGTGGATTAACACGTTTTAATACTGGTGGATGCATTTTAATTTTCTTTTCATCTTCCGTCTTCTCATCTCTAGTGCATGTATGATGTACTGGCTGGGTTTGTTTAATTTTGAAGTAGATTTATGCAGATATGGTCAGTTTTTACTTGGAAGAGTAGGAAGAGAGAGAGATGTACTAAATTTTATTCTGGGTTAGGGATATATATATATATATATATTTTTTAAATCAGTTGTATATATCGCTGTAATTCATGCTGGATCGAGTTGGTTCTGTTGTATTCTGAATCCATAAACCAAATTTCTTTTGTCCCAATTTTTTTATGATCTAAAAGAATTTTGCTTCCAGTCCCCAATCTGCTTATACTCCTTCCCTCTTTCACCTCCCCATTCTTTCCATCCTTAAAAAAAAAAAAAACAATCTCTCTTGGAGCATTTTTTTCTTCTTCCTCCTCTTCTTCCCACTCTATTATGTGTGTATGTGCATTGGTGTTTGTACAGTCAAAGAGTGTATAAACATATGTGATGTTTGGGGATTGATTGAAAAGCAAATATGGATGACATTGGGGCATTCTGAGGAATTTTGTTTTGCATTTTGATACCAATTGGGATGATGTTCAAATACTTCTTCATTCTAAATCTGTGTGAATCGTAGATCCCATGAGCCGCACACGCTGTATAGCTTCCGAACAAGTAAAAATGTGCCAAAAAAATCGTCTATTAAGTGCTTTTAGAAGCACTTTTATTAACTTAAATAACAAATCTGAACCATTCGTTCATTATCTTATTTCTAGTTAGTAGTCACAGAAAACTCGAATGATAACAATTCACGCGCATTTCTCTCTCAGACACATGGATTCAAATCTGATCCGATATTCAGCTCCATTTATTACCTTCAAACCCAATAATTATCAAACCCTAAATTCACACAAATCTCATTTTCTCTCCTCATTTTCCCAAACTAAACCTTTCAGCTTCAAACTGGAAAACAATAAGGCCCGAAACGGCGCCGTATTCGACGAGTCTGCATACGAGGCCCAGCGGCTGAGCCTGGACGCCAAGGCAAGAGAATCGATGGCAGAGACTTCCAAAAGAGTGACAGAGTCGGGTACTGAAGATGATCCGAAAGCCTGGAAATGGATTATCCGAAAGAGGATTTGGGATTTAATGGAGACCCATAACATCGCTCAGAACCCGCGACCGGTTCACCATCGGATCCCCAATTTCGTCGGGGCTTCGGTTGCCGCCAAAAACGTTGTTAAACTGTCTTCGCCTATATTTTTTTTATTATAACATTGGGTCCCTGAATTTTTAGAAAATCACAAGTAATAGCATAGTTTGTAGTTTATTTTTACAAAGGGTCCTTGCCAATACTGACAGAGAATATTACGACTTACGAGTAGAGATGCTAATCTTTCGGGCCGACCCATGGTGCCAATCCCGAGATGAAAAATTACTGTATTCTTGATGGAGGGCCTATTTTATTTATTTATTATTATTTTTTATTCAAGACAAAAAAAACATTCTTGACTCCCCACGAATCTTGATCATGATTCTGGATTTTCTGAGAATCGATTCGGGAGGGATCCACAAGAAAAAGGAAGGTTAAATGGTATGCGTGTTTGTGGTTTTGCAAAAACTCAGGGACTCGGGTGTTTTTATCCCATTTAACGACTTAAGTTTATTTTGTTTTCATGTCTGAAATTGGGTTTTGGCAGTTGGCCGGGATGGAGGAATTTCGGGTTGCTGGTTGTGTAAAGGTTAACCCGGATTCGCCCCAAAAGCAAGTCAGGTTTCTTACACTCTCTGGTTAGTTGCTAGTTATTCCAGTAATAGTGATGACCAACATATTGCTATTTAATTTAGTAAACTTTTTATCTTACATGTATGTATATGTATAAAGTGATGTGTCATGTGATGGTTCACCAAATTGTGATACTCAAGTGTGTGTGTGTGTATATATATATATATTTGCAAATGGTCCTCAGTCTACTGATTATTTATGGTAAAAGCGGCAGGATTCATAGATGCTGTAATCAAAATATTGAATTTTATTAGATGTAATTTTGATATTGTTGGATTTCAGTACCAGGTTGAATTAACATAACATACATTATTACTAGTGACTGGTAAGTCTGGCAGCAGTAGTGAGAAATAGTATTCTTGTTTAGCTTAATCTTTGCATATTTGAATGATTATCCCCTGCACAGGTGGAAAGAAGTTGTTAACTCCACAGCCCCGTTTGAGGACGGGGTTTTTCTCTGTACTTGAGTCCAGCATGTTAAGTCCTAATACTATCAACGAGGCATGTTCTTCTGTTGGGGTTGCCAAGTATGGGAAGCCTATTGGATTGGATGAAAATATCAAAGTGGATCTAATTGTCATAGGATCAGTTGCTGTCAATCCAAAGACAGGGGCTCGACTTGGCAAGGGAGAGGTAACTGCACATTTTTAATCTTATTGCATTATCTAGTTCAGTTTTGTTGTTAGCTTTAATGGAGAAGGCAAGTGATTTTAGGGATTGAATTGATTCATGTAATTTCATTGACTGAGACTCCATATCTGCAATTGTCGATTCTGAGAAGTTTTTGGACTTCCTCTTTCATTTTTCCATCGATAAAGATTTGGGTTGCAGGGATTTGCAGAACTTGAATATGGGATGCTGCGATATATGGGAGCCATTGATGACTCCCTCTGGTAAATGCAGTTTGTTGTAGCATTTTGTTGCTTTTCTTTTATCAGTTATATTTATAATTACCTTATAACAATTCGTTTCCGTAGTATATTAACCACTCTCAGTAATAATATCATGTGTTGTATTTAACATGATCTATAAACTTCTCTTGTAGTGCATGATTGTCAACTGGTAGATGATATTCCAGTCGAAAAACTACTCATCCACGACGTTCCTGTCGACATCATATGCACTCCCACCCAAGTAATTTTTACCAACACAAGGATTCCAAAGCCTCAAGGTTTGTATAGCTTTTTTAGCTGCCTTTTCTCTGTGTTTGTTCATCATTGTCTTAATTTCATTTTGAGATTTCTTAAGAGTACGAAGCACATATTACCTTGAGAATGCCTATTGGTTAAAAGGCCACAGTAAGCAAACTTTCAGATATATTGAGATACATAGAATGAATCTGTAGGGATCTACTGGGACAAATTGTCTCCGGAGAAGCTGGGACAAATTCGTATACTTAGGGAACTCAAGAGCATAATTGAACGGGAGACGGGGCAGAGGCTTCCTTCTGGTCCATCAGAGAAATTGCCCCCGACGGCCAAAAGGAGGCGTTAATATGTTTACACTTTATACAATGTACAAAGTAGAAACTGTCAAGTGTATTGATTTTATTTTGTAAAAGAGAGAAAATTCTAAGCAACAAAATTGTATGATGGTGGAATTGATGTACATGTCATGAAATTAAGGGTTTTTTTTATTTTATTTTATTTTATTTTATTTTATATATATATATATATATTTGGACTAATTTGAGGGTTAGGATTTTCTGCTTTGATTAGAAGTAGAAAATGATAATTAAGAAAGAGAGCATAAAAAATCTCTGTGATAACATATTACAGGAAGTAAAAAATGAGTGTTGAGACTCCATTTGTTTTAACATCAATTACATCAATTCAATAGTTAGCAATATAGTATGTACACATGGTGATCTCAAAGCAAAATTTTTCTAACCACCCTATTACATAATCATAGATACCTTCCCCAGGCAAATGGTTTAATCATGTCAAATGTGGTTGAATGGCAAACCGCCATCCTATCCTATTTTTTGTATTCTTGGTAAATCCTCTGATTCCACAAAACATGCAGGAAAAAAATGGAATTACCTCTGGCATCGAAAGAAAGTGCTCTGCACGGCACGGGTCTTCTGTACCTTCATATCATCGGAGTTCTTTCTATAGGAGAGATTACCTGTGGCATCGGTCATTCCAACTGAAACAATGATCTCTGCATTCCAAGAAAAAAAAAAGAAAGAACATGAAGATCGAGACACAAAGCATTTATGGCAGGAATAAGTTAAGCTATCTGCTGCTAGTAACTCAGAGAAAGAACTAAGACTACATGGAATTTATGCAGGCATGATCGAGCTCACCAATTATCCCGCCAAACCAATAAATTTCAATAATTAAACATATTCTATAATGTCAACTCATCTATACCCCCACCAAGTCATTGAAATCATAGAATTTTCTCTCCCACAAACAATGGCATCAAGGAAATTTCCCATCTTTTCAAGCCCCTGCCCGCAACCACTATTTCACTCTAGTGATAAGATCAGGAACAACCTAAAACAAATAATTTTCTCACTAATCCACCCAGTCATTAGCTGTGAGCACTAATAGGTTTCAGCTGCTCAGATTTGAATCATCATACGAGAAAAATAATTATAACACTCCATTAAGAAAAGCAGCAACCAAAACATCCTCAACTGCCTAGCATGTCCATTATGTTCAAAATTTTGTGGAATGTAAAACACAAGGTATTGAAGCAGCCAACAGAAACCAGAGCCTTAATAGTTTAACTCATTTTCAAATGTTAAAGGTTTCATGCAGCAGCAGAAGGAACCATCGAAAATCCCCAGCCCAACAAGTGAGAGGTTTCATTCTCACATATTTGATAACTTGTCCAGTATTTCAAAATATGTTACATTCCAAGCTATTTTTTCATGTTATAACTGTCAGCAAAACCAAATCCAGACAAAATCAGTTTGAACCATTCACACAACAAAACAGAAAACATAATTTTTTCCTTGAACAACAGATGCAAAAGCTTTGCAATGAGAACAAAGAAATTAAAGAGTACTCCTTCTCGAACAGACAAATTTGGTCTGTTCGAGAAAATTGAATGCATGATTCAATTTTCACACAAGTGAGAAAATTGAATAGAAGCAAACTACGGCCGATCACATTACCATGTTTATTTGTGTGTGCACATATTTTACTTAAATTTCAGTAGAAGTTAGTGGATATTCCCGATATTGCAGAATGACAATTGTCCACACAGGGCCCTAAGCATATCATATTGTTATATGCTAAATTGTCTTGAAAAATCTTCGTATACTGTTTTTAACATCTTCT